>PISX010023241.1:0-30143 GCA_004024625.1 Mellivora capensis
CCCGGGCTCGGGTCACGATCCCGGGCTCGGGTCACGATCCCGGGCTCGGGTCACGATCCCGGGCTCGGGTCACGATCCCGGGCTCGGGTCACGATCCCGGGCTCGGGTCACGATCCCGGGCTCGGGTCACGATCCCGGGCTCGGGTCACGATCCCGGGCTCGGGTCACGATCCCGGGCTCGGGTCACGATCCCGGGCTCCTGGGGTTGAGCCCCACATAGGGTTCTCTGCTCAGCAGGAAGCCTTCTTCCCGTTCTCTCTCTCTTTCTGCCTACTTGTGTTCTGTCAAATAAATAAAATCTTAAAAAAGGTGTAAGCAGTGTATACTGGCTTAATTATTTTTTTCAAAATTGCCATTTTCTAGTATATGAAATTTCTTTAGAGACTTCTCCTTTCATTTAAATATTTTGTTAGCTCTCAATTGTAGAATATACTCCTTAATTATTAAAGTTGAGTGAGCTTCAGTTATATTTTTTTAATATAGGCTCAGCAACTTGGTTCACCTATTAAATAACTACTGAGTGATCAATATACAGAAAGTAACAAAGAAATGGAGTTTACCTCTGCCCTAAAGAAGGTTTCAATTTAGTTACTCATAACCTGAATGTCATTACATCACAGGTGGACATTGATCCCATCTAGGCTTACTTGTAATGCACAGACTGTGTGGTATATTCAGGGAAGGAATAATCCGTATAAATTGAAATTGTGTTCTTATCCTTTCATGTAATTCAAGAAAGAATTTGAGCCTTGAGATATAGATGGGTAGTTTGAAATGATTCAGGGATAATTAAAGGACATTATTTATCAGCTATCTAAAATAGGACCCTGTCATGTTGGCTTCACTAACATATTTATTAAAATTACAGTGGTAGGCAGTGGAACCAAAAGAAATGAAGAACTGTTGGGTTTTCTCAGAGTACAATTAAAAAACCCTTGGGAAGAAAGTAGCTGTGTTTGTCCATTTCTCTGGTCCTCTCCTTCTCCCTCCACTCTTGTTCTTGCTGTCCTCATTTGGTTCTTGCTGTCCTCGTTTGGTTCTTTTTCTGCTTCTACGTGCCTGTGATCTGAATCTCCTGTGTACTAATAAGCACCAATAGCCCCAAGGGCTTCCATGGCTCCTGAGTGTGCATGATTTCCAGCTAGAAGAACAACTAGTAATTGATTGGGTCTTGGTGGCTATATTGCTATTTTGGTGAAATTCTTCAGAGAGGATGTAATTGATTTAGATGATGGGTAGAGAGAGGTTGGACTCAGTCCAAAAATTGTGATGGTACAGGATGGGAGATCACATGCTATGAATGTGAAATCAGGGACCCTCCCTCTGGGAGGGAAATTGTGGATGTGGAGTTGTTCAAGAACTTTCAGAAAAGGGAATGTTAACTGATGAGGTAACCCAAGTACATTAAATGCAGAGGTACATGGTAAGAACAGCATACTGTTGATGGAATTGTGAGACAACCAAGTCTTGAGGAGAAGAGGTCTGTCTTTGGGAAGAGTAGGAAATAAAAATGGAAAGATGGGTTCAAATTAAACAACAACTTAAAGCTCACAAGAAGACAGGATACTAGCACTTAAAGAATGCTTATTATGGAGACTGTTAGGTGCTTCCATATTGTGTAGACTGCTTCCTCACCTCCTACTAAGCCCATAAACACATGAGGAGCTGCTTTTAATTTTGCTTTTTCTTTTGAAATAAATCTCAGACTATAGTTTCATAGAAAGTAACTGTTGATTTTTGTCCCAAGGTGTCAGACGAACTTACCAGTACTATAGGACTACCACTCCTTTCAGTTTGGGTGTTAATTCTGTTTTCTCAGCATACTTCATAGACATTTATGTTGAATTGTAACTGTATGATTTTGTGACTAGAAAGCTAGAGCTCATGGCATGGCTCCTGTGAACTTGTCCTTTAAACTTTGAAGAGAGACAGGGTTCATGTTTGTTGTAAAACATTGAAACAATACAAAAGGCTAAATGTGAAATACAAAATGTAAAATGTGAAAGTTCCTTTTCTTACCTATTTCCTGGCCTCCACATTCCCCACTCCTCCTCATTCTACTGTCTTCACTACAGATAACCATAGTTTGTAGTATCCTTTAAGACTTGTTTCTAACATGCACACACAAACACATAAGTAGGCAGGTAAATTGGTAGTTTTAGTTTTCACATAAATGAGATCAGGCTGGATATGTTCCTTGGTAACTTGGCCTTAGATTATTATTTTTTTTAATTTTTAAAAGATTGGGGCACCTGGGTGGCTCAGTGGGTTAAAGCCTCTGCTTTCGGCGCAGGGAGCTGCTTCCTCCTCTCTCCGCCTGCCTCTCTGCCTACTTGTGTTCTCTGTCAAATAAATAAAATCTTAAAAAGGAATTTAAACAGAGATCACAAGTAGGCAGAGAGGCGGGCGGAGAGAGGAGGAAGCAGCTCCCTGCGGAGCAGAGAGCCCGATGTGGAGCTCGATCCCAGGACCCTGAGATCGTGACCTGAGCCGAAAGCAGAGGCTTTAACCCACTGAGCCACCCAGGCACCCCTTGGCCTTAGATTATTAATTGAACAATGCATCTTGAATATCTTTCCCTATCAGTAAATGTAGCTCTACTTCATTTTATTCAACTGCTTTGTTGTTCCATAATAGGGATTTAGTCATCCTTCTAAATTCATTACCCATAAAAGTTAAGAAATTATGCTATTAGTATTAATGCAGTAATATATTTTCATATATTGTGCATATGTCACTATGTTGTTTTGTGCCTCCATAAGGGATGGAGTCCAAACTGTAGAATTTTGGGATCAAAGCATATATACTCCTTAAATTTTGATACAGCCAAGGTGTCTTCCAAAAATACTATACTATCATAAGCTCCCACCAACAGTGTATGAGATTACCTGTTTTCTGTACCCTCACCAGTTCTACAGAGAATATTTTCTTGGCATCCTTTCAAAGGAATCATGATTGTATGCATTAATACCTCCGTGTGTGGGTTATACTATATTTTATAAGAAAGTAATATATATGTCACAATATAAGGACAATGTCACGTAACTTTAAGTGAATGAAGATGAAGTTAACTTAAAAATTCTAAAGAATGTAATCTCTCATATGAACTTGTTTATCCATCAGAAAGAAATGTTTATTACACCAAACTCCATGAGAATGAAATAGATGTCATTTTTTTATTAAACATGAAAAAGGTAGCTAATGACTAAAGATTTTAAAACTTAGACATTTTCGAGCAATACATTTGCATAAGAAAAATTAGCTCAGTCTAGAAATACTGAACTTAGGGTAATATGCCAGCTAATTTCTATTCTAAACTTGAATTTTCTTGACGACTAGAGTGGTAGTAAATGCTCTCTCCAATTGCAGAAAACAGAATATATCATTCACCAAAAAAACCCTCTTCTGTATCAGATGTGGAAGAAGCATGAACTACAAAT
This sequence comes from Mellivora capensis, assembly GCA_004024625.1. Classification (NCBI taxonomy): domain Eukaryota; kingdom Metazoa; phylum Chordata; class Mammalia; order Carnivora; family Mustelidae; genus Mellivora; species Mellivora capensis. The sequence continues at coordinate 3,441 of PISX010023241.1, forward strand.
ACAGTCATCTGCCAAAACTCTGTGTGTGTGTGTGTGTGTGTGTGTGTGTGTGTGTGTGTGTGTGAGAGAGAGAGAGAGAGAGAGAGAGAGAGAATGGTGATAGGATAACAAATGTAGTCCTCTGAAATCCTGAACATACATGGCATCCATGGCAAAGTCCAGACCTTTGAAGATCCCTTATGTTGGGAAGGGAACAGTTCTTCCCTGGATTCACTAGATGGAGTCAGAATTTATGGGATCAGATGGTTCTGGCAAAGTCTTACTCATTCTAAATCACCTAATCTGTAAATAATCTAGATAACCATTTCCAAGGAAATTATATATTAAGTGTGCTCTAGATGGTTCTGGATGGATCTTATCATGCCGCAGTGGGTCATGCCAAATTCCAAACACTTGAAAATCTAGGGTGCTACTTTGTTTCCAATAAATGTTTAATGAATCTGTTAAATTTGTTTCACCTCTAGGATGAAAGAGAAATATTGCCAACTAAGAGTCACTGACCAAGTGCTCAGAATCCTTCTTCAGATAAACCCTGACTTTTTGTAATACTGTCATTTTAAGATTAAGAACCATTTATTCTCCTGCCTGAGAAGATTTCATGTTGACACTAGTTATATCTTGGCTAAAACTAATATTTCCTAAATCAATGGGCTTCTTTCATAAGAAGTGACAAAGATTACAGTCCTCAGATAGGAATAGTAGAGTTCCTATCAGTTGAGATTGTGGTAAAGATACATCACTTTGGTTTCCACTGAAATTCAAATAACCATTTATATGAAATAAAGCAGAGGGAGAAAGGATACAGAAATTGGCCATATCAATGGATTCCAATAAGGGAGTTGCGATTTTTACATCATGGAAAATGTAACCAGATTGAAAACTCTCGATATAGAAGAACAAGTTATAGAACTTAAGTATATGTCAGAATTAATTACTGGATAAACTGAAAAATAATCTTAGTAAGTTATGTAGGAGAGTATAATGACATTAACAGCTGTTTATTGCCTTAACTGCACATAGTATTTGAAATAATGTCGTTATATATGCCAACTGTTGTTTATGCTTATGATAACTTTAGGGAGCTATTTGATATATTTTATGATCGTATGATCCAGTGTTTTCAGTTTGTTTTCCTACTCCTCTAAAAGGTTTTTCTTATTTTAGAATCTACAGATTTCCCTTTTTATATAGATAAATATAAGTGCATTATAAACTAAAACTAGCCATGCCTGCCAAATTTCAATGTATCAACACTTATAAATGAGTTTAAACTGATAAAAAGTTTTTTTTTGTATAATTATAAACAATGGGATGGTCATAAATACTAAAAATAAGGACTTGCTCTTTGAAGAAAGCATTTATTCTGTATAAATTCAACTCTCAAGTCATAATTAAAGGATTTTATTGTGTTGCTGTTTATTCAATGTAGGCCTTTGCACACAAACATACTGAGATTTCATTTCATGCCAGGTGCTGTCCTCAGTGCTGGGGTGGGCATGAAGACTCCTAAACCTTGTCCTCATGGCATGTTCACACTAGAATGATGCCCAAAGCATATGACAAAGACAGTAAAATAACATTGCTTATTTTAATTATAATGTTGAATTAAATTGACCTTGGGGACCCTTATAAATCTTAGAAAAGTATTTGCTTAAGAAAGAAGAATGCAGCTTTGGTCTAATGTTGGTTTCAGTTTTGAATACCAAAATCTATGTATCACCAAGTAGACAACTGGCTCCTAGGGTGTAGTGGAAGGGTCCTGAGCAAATGCTAAATTTATATGTTTGGTTGACTGACATCGGACTGGAAGCTGGCAATAAAATGTCTTGGATGATGCTCAAATGGGGTGAAAGTATTGTGAAGATTTAAGTTTTTAGACGAATTTAATCCACTTAACCCAAATACTGATATTGACCTTAGAATGCTCTACTCTCATTTCATTTGGTTCCTTATCAGCATCTATTTATATTTCTTTAAAAATCATATTTAGGGGGCGCCTGGTTGGCTCAGTGGGTTAAAGCCTCTGCTTTCAGCTCAGGTCATGATCCCAGGGTCCTGGGATCGAGCCCCGCATCGGGGCTCTCTGCTCCGCGGGGAGCCTGCTTCCTCCTTTCTCTCTGCCTGCCTCTCTGCCTACTTGTGATCTCTCTCTGTCAAATAAATAAAATCTTGAAAAAAAAATCCTATTTAGGACTCTTTGACCACTGGGAAATGTTTGAGTACATTGACAAGATTCTATCTGACACAAGAGAAATAAGAACTCCTAGTCAAGGAACACCCACACAAAAACTTCTGGATTTTCTCCCCAAATTATGTGAAGCAAATCTCTTTTTTGTGAACTATGCATAAATTGTCTGAAAAGTCCTCCATTACTAGAAGAAAAGTGATATTTTAATCTTTTCTGATGTGTTTTATTACTAAAGTCGTGTAGTTCTTATTACCAGTCCAGTAGTTAAACTACAGATTTACGAATTACTCAGTTATATCACACTGAACAGTATTTTTAACTCTCTAATATGATAAATGTGGAAATCACTGCATTTTCAGCTTTTTTTTTTTAGGTTCATTAAGGTTTACCTTTTTACTGGTAAAAACACTTTAAACCATCATTGTTCAATTTAAATGATCTGTTGTATTCCTGAGCTCTAAAGGAAAGAAGATAATCTTTATACAGAATTTTTAGACCACTTTTTAACTTCCCCTCTGAATTTTGGTGACAGAATTTTCATTCTCTTCTATTACCATAATCCAGAACTCATTTTAGCCTTAGTTTGTATGGTTGAACAGATTTAATGCCCATTGGTAATCATTAGTTGTACTTTTTCCATTCATCTCTTGGATGGCTCTAATAGTATTTGTTATAAATGTTCGTGGAAAGATGTTACTAAATACTTTTGCTTATTAAAACATACAGGTATGGGTGTGTCTGGGTGGCTCAGTGGGTTAAGAGTCTGAGTTCAGTTCAGGTCACGATATCTGGGTCCTGGGAAGGAGATGCACACTGGGCTCCGGGCTCAGCAGGGAGTCTTCTCGCTCTCTGCTCATGTGCGTGCGCTCTCTTTCTCAAAACTGAAAAACAACAAGAACGAAACAAACAAAAAACCCCCCAAAACCCATAGTAGTTTTTTTGTTTTGTTTTGTTGCACCCACATGCTACCTGGCAACACTCCTGTTTTCTTTTTTGTGTGTACATATGTTTAATGAATCTGGCAAGCATTTTTCCGTCATCCTTTAGACTATAATCTGAAGTAGCCAGTGACCAGCCACCTCATTTTTTCCCCTTAATATTCTTTCCTGTGTATCTTACCAAATACTCTTTTCTATTTTTACAGTGTTAGAGCTATCACGCTCTGTCTCAGTGTTGACTATTTTCCCGAGTTATTTTCCTAGAAAACAATTTGCTTTTTGAACCTATAGAGTAAAATATATTTTCTTTCAATATCCTTGAATTACATTGTTAAATATTTTCTGGTTCTTCTTATTTATTCTTTAGGAACTCCAATTACTGCCTTTCTGAAACAAGACTCCCAAACAAAAATAGTTAACTTTTCTCATATACTTGCTCTTTGTGACAAGATAAATATCATTTGTTTAAATATTAAGTCAGGTATTTATACTGATCTCTCTTCTCTCCAGACAAGTAAGAAATGCAGATCTAGGGGGGAATCTGTTCTTTACATGAGTGGAGTGATGGGAGACAAATTGAAGAAAAAAGCCTAATAACTCTATCTAAGAAAAGGATAACCAGAAAACGATAGGAGTATCGAAAGGGAGAAGATACAGAAGAGGAACAATGGGAGACTGATGGGCATGTGTGTGCATGTGTCCGTGCAGTGAGGGGCAAGGCTTCCTAGAGAGGGACACTGTGTACAAGCAGTAGATGCCTAGTTAACAGTTAGTATTTGGAATCTCTTTTGCATCCAAGTTAGAACTCGGGGAATCTGCTTGAATTCTTCCCATTTCCTCACCTCCATTGCCCCATGAATAAGCCTCTATTTTCTGTTGATTCTGTTTCTGATCTGGCCTTTCCTATTAATTACCCCTGCTTGTCTTTAGTTCTGCCTTAGTTAGGCCTTCATCCTTTACCCTTAGGTTTTTGCTGGGGCCATTTTATTTTTTTCTTCCTCTATAATCAATTTTTAACACCATTATTAGAGTGATCTTACTGAAATTCAAATGCACCTTTCTCCCCATTAAGTTTTTTCAGCAGCTCCCTATAGTCTATACTAAAGAGGATAAAGCCCAAACACTTTGGCATGGCATGCGACCTGACTCTAGGTTCTTTTTTAACCATCTCCCACACACTCCCTGTGCTCAAGCCATACACAGTTGTAGGTGTTATTTTCGTGCTTTATATATTTGTTCTTTCTTTGATCTGTACCTTTTCAGATGTTTTCCTCTGCCCCCCCCTCCCTCTGGCCTCCTGTTTCTTTAACACTCAGCTTTAGCAGCTCCTGAAGCTTTCCTTCATGTTGGCACAAATAGCTACCACCAAGGACATCCAGTGTGGGGTAGATGACCCTCCTAGTCCTCTTTATACCAGACCTGTATCTCCACCATGTACGATTTTGAACTCATTCCTGGAAATCTTTATTGAGTGTTAGTACCATCTGATGACCCAACTGAATCTTTCAGAAAGTCCTTGGCTCTCCATACTGTTGCCTTCCATAGCATATAGTAACTGGTAGATAGGTAGTAAAGGCTTATTAAATGAAGTAGTGATTAGGAAGTACTTGTGTTTATTTATATGTGAATAATATAAATATTAATATGTAATGTTAGCTAGAAAGAAACCATATATTCTTTCCCTTAAACTAGATCTACCCCCATCTCATAACATTTTGTTAAGTACATTGAAATTACATGGTCTTTCAGTATATTGCTGATATACAACTTGGACTGCTACTTGAAGTCTGTGCTGTATTCTGATTTAAAGGAAGAGATTATTTTCTGTACCTGAGAATAGCAACCTGATCTTAATAATACGCTTTAGAGAGATGCATTATTTCAGGTTAAAAATGTCCTCCTTCATGATAAGATAATAAAACAACAGCACTTTTTTTTTTTTTTTTAAAGATTTGTTTTAGAGAAAGACCGTGAGTATAGAGAAGAGCAGAGGGAGAGGGAGAGAGAGCGGGATAGATGCTGACTTCCCATTGAGCCCAGAGCCTGAGGCAGGGATTGATCTCACAACCCTGACATCATGACCTGAGCCAAAACCAAGAGCAGATGCCTAACCAACTGAGCCACCAAGGCGCCCTAAAACAGTAGTACCTTGTTCAGAATTATACCATTAAAGTCTTGGGACAATATTGAGTGTACTGAGAGGTCTTGCTGAAAAGGACAGAAAGGGGAATGATGTATTCAGAGACATATTTTATTTCTGGTTAATAACAGACCAAATATTTACTCTGTGCCAATCCCTCCTACATTTGTAGTCTTCCTGCATTTTCTATTCCTTATTGTAATAGAGGCACAAGGCCTGATTTTAATAGACAATGATTGAAGACTCAATAATTAAAACTAGAAGTTGCAAGGGTAACTAAAAAGGCTTAGGGCAGTGATGAAATAGAGCGGGAGAAGATAACATTTGAAGTGAAGCTGGGTTTGAGTCATCTAAGTCTTTGTGAGTTAAGAGGGTTGTCTGTTTAAATCACATTCATGGGACAGAATCTGCCCTACTAACTGATAAATGGATAAGTGAACAAAAGGCAAGTTGTAAAGGCAAGATGCTTAAACACAGGATGTTGTAGTGCTTTGGCACAACAGAGATAATGGAGTTTTCTTTGGCTTCTCTTCAATTACCTCCCTCCCCTGGCCTTGCACTTGGCCATACACGTTGTACTTAAGTAGGCAATTACAATAGAATCTGTTTGCATTACTAGACTGTAAATTACTTAAGGATATTGTTGGTCTTATCCACACATCTCTGTATCTAGCAATGTACCTAATACAACAAGATGGGTACTTAAGGGTTTTTGTTTGGTTTGGTTTTGTTTTTGTATTTTAAGATTTTATTATATTAGAGAGCATGAACACAAGCAAGGGGAGTGGCAGACGGAGAGAAAGAAGCAGATTCCCTGCTGAGCGGGGAGCCCCACACAGGGGTCGATCCCAGGGTCCTGGGATGATGACCTGAGCTGCAGACAGACACTCAACCAACTGAGACACCCAGGTTCCCCAGGAGTTTTAAGTTTTAATTTAAATTCCAGTTACTTAACATACAATATACAATTAGCTTGAGGTGTACAATATATAGTGATTCAACACTTGCATATAACACCTGGTGCTCATTACAAGTGCCTTCCTTAATCCCTACCCACCTCCCCTCTGGTAACCCAAGTTGGGGTGGTAGGCAAAGGAAGAAGGAGAGAGTTTCAAGCAGACTTTCCACTGAGCATAAAGCCCCACAAAGGGCTTGATCTCCTGATCCTGAGATAAGGACTTGAGCCAAAATCAAGAGTTGGATGCACAACGAACTGTACCACCAAAGTGCCCCCCCACCCCAATTTCTCTTTAAAAGTGGTGCTTTGGCTGAGTGATCTCATTAAGTACTATAGTTTTAACTACGTGTATACCTTTGGTGCTCCATCTTCTGTTTCCACCCTGACTTTCATGAGTTCCAGGCCTCTTATTCAGTAGATAAATGAACAAATTAATGTGGCTATTCCACAGGAACTTTGGATTCATAATGTTATGGCCCCCTTACTTTTTCCTCCCCACTCCAGATTTGTTTTTCTGTCTACTTTCTCAAGCTCAGTTCAAATCTTTAGATCATTCTTTACCGCACCCCTTTCTCCTCCACACTTGAGACATTTTGTACATCCTGCTGATTTTGTAGTTTGACATTACTTTTCAAATCCAGTCCTTCCTTCCGGTCCTACTACCTTAGTCCTGAGACTCCAGTCCTTGCCTTTGCTGTGTGCACTGGGAGTACAGTGCTGGCCTTCTCATTAGTTTTTCAGCCTCTCCTTGTGTTCCCTGTCCAGTCCTGTAACAGCAATTGTGACAACCACGCCTTCATGACTATATCACTCCCACTAGTAAGTTGTCCCAACTCCATCTCATGCTGAGTCCTTTGTATGTCCACATCTCTGGATTATTCCAGTTCATAACATCAGCACCATTCTTTTTTTCCTTCCACTAAGGCAAGAGTGGAGACAGTTTTTATTTCCTCTGAGAAGTCTTCCCTGATACCATTTGCCAGACCCCCAGCTCCATCTATACACTTCTCCTCCCTTTCACTCCAGGCAAAACTTATGTCCTGTTCCCCTCTTGGGCATAATTCTCTGTCACTAACTGTGGTGCTGAAGTGAAGCATTTGTTCTTCTTCCAGCTTGGTACCTGGCTGTTCAGTAGGTATTTTAATTTTACCACAAAAAATATAAGACAGGGTCCTTAGATGGGTACCTTAATTCTAGGATAATCAAACAGTATTAAATTATTTGAATTACAATTAGAAATAAATGTGGTAGGTAACTAAAGGATTGGTAATGATTCTAGTTTTTTTTTTTCCTTAAAAGATTTTATTTATTTGACAGACAAATATCATAAGTAGGCAGAGAGGCAGGCAGAGAGTGAGAGGAGGAAGTAGGCTCCCTGCTCAGCAGAGAGACCAATGCAGGGCTCAATCCCAGGACCCCGGGATCATGACCTGAGCCGAAGGCGGAGGCTTAACCCACTGAGCCACACAGGCACCCCTAAAAGATTTTATTTATTGAGGGAGAGCAAGAATGAGAGTAAGAAAGCACAGAGGGAGAAGGAGAAGAAAACTCCCCGCTGAGCAGGGAGCCCAAAGTGGGGCTTGATCCCAGGATCCTGAGATTATGACCTGAGCTGGTGGCAGGTTCTTAACTGACTGAGCCACCCAGGTGCTCCTGATTCTAGTTCTTGATTATAATCAGAAGTTAAGACTGGGGAGCTCTTGTCAGCCAGGGAGAAGGTATAAGAACAGTATTTGGCTTCCCAGTAAAATATACACATGCACATACAGAGGCGCACATGCATACACAAAATTAGAAAGAATTATTGCAGCTGAAAAGTACATCTCCAATATAGGGAGAGGCAGTTTTATTTCTGGCTCTCTGATCAGATGATTTTTCTGACCTTACAGATCTGTTTGCTTATCTGAACCCGTTTCCTTCCCTTAGAAAATCAGCTCCCCAGCTCTGTGTGTGTCTTTATCAACTCCTCTTTCCACAGCGAAATGTAACTTTTAATAGCAGTTGTATTTCAAATAGCATTTCCTGGGATGAATTTTTAATTAATCTCAACCTGTCAGTAGTATTTATGCCATCCTTAAAAACGAAGTTAGCATTATAAACCTGTAGCAGTCAGGATTCTCCAAAGAAACAGAATTACTAGGATACAGGGTATATGTGTGTGTATAGGAAGTGAGAAATTGATTTTAAGGACTTGGCTGATGATTGCAGAGACTGGCAAGTCCAAAATCTGAAGAACAGACCAGCCATCTGGAGACCGAGGGAAGAGCTGATGTTGCAGATGGAGTTTAAGGCGGTCTGCTGATAGAATTCCCTCTTTCTTGGTCTTTTATGTAAGGTCTTTTATGTAAGGTCTTCAACTGATTGGGTGAGGGATATCCACATTATTGAAGGTAATTTGCTTTGGTTGATAGTCGCATCTAAAAGTCCCTTCACAGCAACATCCAGGCATGTTTGTCTAAATGGGTATCATGGCTCAGCCAATTTAACACGAAATTAACCCTCATGATATCTTCTCCATATGGCTGTCCAGTTTTCCCAGCACCATTTATTGAAGAGACTGTCTTTTTTCCACTGTATGTTTTTTCCTGCTTTGTCGAAGATTATTTGACCACAGAGTTGAGGGTCCATATCTGGGCTCTCTACTCTGCTCCACTGGTCTATGTGTCCCATGCTGTCTTGGTGATCACAGCTTTGTAGTAAAGCTTGAAATCAGGTAACGTGATGCCGCCAGTTTTTTATTTTTCAACATTTCCTTAGCGATTCGGGGTCTCTTCTGATTCCATACAAATTTTAGGATTATTTGCTCCAGCTCTTTGAAAAATACCGGTGGAATTTTGATGGGAATGGCATTAAAAGTATAGATTGCTCTAGGCAGTATAGACATTTTAACAATGTTTATTCTTCTTATCCAAGAACATGGAATGGTCTTCCATCTTTTTGTGTCTTCATGATATCTAAATCATTAAAACTTAAATACCATTGGCAAAATTGGGAGAGAAAGTGTAATGGGTAGGAAGGACAGTTTTGTTAGAAAATTCCTAAAATCCACAGTCAAAACTTTAACTATGATGGGGCCTCTGATTTACCATCATTAAAACTATGGTCTTAGGTCCTTAGTTCCTAAGGACCTAAATGTAGGCCTTAGGTCCTACATTTTTTCTCATGAGAATCAGGAATTTTTCCCTTTGTGGTTGTATTGTTCCTTGCTCTGATTTAAAGGTTATTAAAATGAATCCATTGCTTATGTTCTTTGTACAAATACAGGTTGATAAAACAAGATGCATTATTTTTTTTTAGTCTTTTGAGTAAAATATGTGATCAACTAAATACAAAAGTAGTACCTTTTTTTAAAAACCCACTTACGATTCCTGAAGAAACTAATTTACTATTTTTGAGTATTCCTTCTGTTTCTGTAAATCTTTTTTTTTTCTTTTCTTTTTTTTTTTTTTTTTTTTTTTTTTTTTTTTTTTTTTTTTTTTTTTTTTTTTTTTTTTTTTTTTTTTTTTTTTTTTTTTTTTTTTTTTTTTTTTTTTTTTTTTTTTTTTTTTTTTTTTTTTTTTTTTGGTATAACATTTGGTAGAATTGCTGAATTTCCTAAGGAATAATTTGACTTCTTAGGACTTCTGAAAGACTGCATACATTTAACTCAATTTGGAAGCTTTGCAAACTTTTATTATAAAAGAAAACTTGGTAAAATGAAAGCAACTTGAAGCTGAAATTAGGAAAGTGATTGTAATGGATACATTGTTGAATCTAAAGATATTGAATGAAATCATTGGGTTTATTTTTCAAAAAGTTCTGAAAGCAGTATGCCAACTAATTCTTCTGAAATTGTACTACACTAGTTCGTCTAATGTATCTACATTGTGACTTCTGAATAAATATAGGATGTGTTTAGATGTAATTAGTGCTTAAAATTAGTTTGCCTGATGGTCTTGAAGTCAGTCCTTTATAATTTAGGTCAGCCAAGAAATGCCAGTGTACTAGATTAGCACAGTTCTTGCTGTTTTTGTTCAACAGCTGCATGGTAAGAAAACTGAATACAAGATAGCGTTGTATACCAAGTAACTATTATAGAATTTACATATTATGAAAGTAAAGAGCAAAAAAATCAGTTTTTTCCATGAGATTATTGGGCTATATGTCTGTTTTGTCTGTATTGTGTTTGATTTATGGCACGAACGATCAGAAATACATTGACATTTTTAAATAACCTCTAGAAATATGCATGGCAAGTGTTTTTGCATTTGTAATGTTATTTCACATTGTTAGGTAAAGAGTTCACTTTTATATGGATATCAGACAGGCACTTAACTGTAATGAAATTGAAAAAAGAAATGGAGGGGAGAGCCAAATAAATTATTTGGAAATTATCTGTTCTTTTCATCATTGCCCTAATCTTGTATAAACATTTTCTAATTAGTGTCCCATGAAACTTTAATACCACAGATACATGTATCCTGTTGATGTTCTCTGGTCCTTGAAACACAAACCATAGTAGCATCTAAGATTTCTCACTTTCCATGAGAAACAGACCCCTTGTTGAAAATATGATTTAGCTCTTTTAGCACTCCATCAGATTTAGAAATAGACTTTTAAAGGGATTCAGATTTTTTTTTACCTCAGAACTCTTAAATTTTTAAGAAAAACTCAATTTCCCCAAAATCCCTTAAAATGATTCAAATTTTTCAGTTCTTTTACTTATTTCTGAAAACAGCACATGAGATTGTTGAGTAATTAGGACGTAGGTAGACTGTTTTCAGAGTTTCAGAATGATAGAAATCCATTTGATAACTAGAATTTTGGTTGGTGAAATCCATATTTAGAGCAATTTTATTAGAGAATGTGGCCCCTGACTATATCAAATAAATGAGTCATTTTGATGATATCTATATATGTCTATAAATGTTTGAACAACATTAGGATGATTTGTTACAATTAAATATAATTCTGCTTGAAAAATCAGACTCTCTTGCTAGAGATGATAAATAAGATATATTAATACTGATAGGTATAGGGTTTTGTTGTTGTTTCTTTTTTCCCAAATAGCCAAGCTGTTCGCATCATTGTGGGAACAAAGACCTAGCTTTTGACTTAATATTTCAGAGGTAAAAAACAATGAGTTTTTAAATACAAAATTTAACTTAAAAAATTAAGAAAATGCCCAAATAGTTTTATCCACTGAAAATGAAATATTTAAACTATGAGGGCATTTTATTGACTATAAAACTATAAAAAGCAGGATTAAATAAATCTTATTTTTAAGATTTTTTTTTACACATTTGTATATTTACAAATACATTTATATTTACACATTTGTATATTTTCCCACTGCTGATTAGGCCAATTACTTTTTATTAGCTTTACTGAAGTAGAAACTGAAGTAGAAATGTAGTAAACTGTTGAATTATACAACTGCAATTATACAACTCCAGTCCAGTTTTAGGACATTTTTCTATCACGTTAAAAAGATCCTTCACACTGTTTGCAGACAATTGTTGCTCCCAATTCTAAGCATCAAGCAACCACTGATCTGCTTTCCATCTCTATAGATGGGACTTTCTGAACTTTTCGTAATGAGTCCAGGGGCACCTGGGTGGATCAGTCGGTTAAGCATCTGCCTTTGGTCCAGGTCATGATCTCAGGGTCCTGGGATAGAGTCCCGTGTTGGGCTTCCTGCTCAGCAGAGAATCTGCTTCTCCCTCTTTCTGCTGCTCCCCCTGCTTGTGCTCTCTCTCTCTCTCTCCTTCTCTTTCTCTGTTAAATAAATAAATAAAATCCTAAAAAAGGAGTCAATTTGCTTTGGGGGTAAGTTTGCTCTTTTTGTAGTTTCTTTAAGGTGGGAATTTAGGGTACTGATTTAAGATTCTTTTCTAATACTGGTGAATGAAGGTATAAGTTTCCTTCTTAGCCTTGATTTAGCAGCATTGCATAAATTTTGGTATGTTATGCCTTTGTTTTTATTCAGTTTAAAATATGTTCTAGGGGCACCTGGGTGGCTCAGTTTGTTGAGCACCTGCCTTCAGCTCAGGTCATGATCTCAGGATCCTGGGATTGACCCCTGCATTGGCCTCCCTGCTCAGCAGAGAGCCTGCTTCTCCCTCACGCTCTGCCTACCGCTCTGCCTACTTGTGTTCTCTCTCTGTCAAATAAATAAATAAAATCTTTAAAATATATGTATATTCTAATTTTCCTCACAATTTCCTCTTCGACTTGCAAATTATTCAGAATTCTTTAGTTATATTTGCAAGTATTTGGGGATTTATCAAATTTCCTTCTGTTGTGATTGTAGACCATACTGTATAATTGTTGTTCTTCTAAATTTAAATTTATCAAGATTAATTTATGGCCTAGAATATTGTCTATCCTGGAATATGTTCCATGTGAGCTTGAAAAGAATGTCTGTTGTTATTATCAGGTGGGGTAAACTATAATAAACAGTTATTTGATGTTGATTGTATTTGAATCTTAATGAGCTTGATTTTCTGTCTAGTATCAGAGGAAGCTGAAAGTAGATGTAGTTGCTTCCGACCAGCTATATTTCATGCTGCTCTCAGACTGTGGAATCCCCAGGAATAAGGGGGCAAATAGGCCTTGCCCTCCAAAGGGGCTCTGTTTGTTATTGAGTGGATAGGTCTGTGATTGTGAAGCACTTGGTCATCTGACTGCCAGATCTTGGAGAGATGAGGTGATGTCTGCTGTGCTTGCCAGGGCTATCAGGCATAGAGCACATGGGATTCTCTGTAGTCCTTCAGGTCTTCAAGAATTCTTACAGTCCATGCTATTCCAAATACTGCAGGTTTCTTCCTATTTGGAAGTAGAGGATTATTTGGATAATTACTTAAAAATTATTCCTTATGTGTTCCAGACATGCCTTAGATAATGGCAATAAACAAGTGTAAAAATGGACAAAAACACAAATTCTTATGAAGTTTGTTTTCTGGTGAGAATCCACAGATGATAAAGAAATGAATGGTAGATCATATGATAGAGGAGGTGGTGATTGCTATGGAGTATATTAAGGCATGGAATGATAAGAATCCATCTTAAACGTAACATGTGAGTACCTGAATTGGGAAGAGAGAATGGCTACCCATGTTGTAGAAGAGCAAATGCAGAGGCTCTGCAGGCGTGTACTTAGTATGTCCTAGAAAAAACAGGAAGGCCAGTGAACTAGAGAGAGTAAACAAAGGGTCTAATAGTAAGGCATGAGGTCTGGAAAGTATGGGTCTTTGGGGGCCAGAGGGATGTCTTGAACTAACTATAATTTAAAAGGATTACTTGGGTCATTGCGCTGAGTGTATACTATAGAGAGCATGGCCAGAGTAGTGATTTAGAACACCATTTGAAGAATCCAGTGCAAATATAATAGTGCACTCAAATAGATGGTAACAGTGAAAGCTGTGGGAAGTGCTTAGTTTCAGGGTATATTGTGAAGGTAGAGGCAATGGCATTTTTGATTGGCTATGATGTATGAGACAATGAAGGAAGAAAATGATGGGATCAGATGGGCTTGGTTTCCCCTCAAAAACCACTAGTATCCCTATAGTACAATATTAAAACTAAGAAATGGATACTGGTACATCCAAAGGTTAAAGTTTCATCAGTTACACATGTACTCTGTGTATGTGTGTGTGTGCGCGCGCGTGCGCGTGCACGCGCTATAGAGTTTCATCAGATGTGTAGCCACTAGAACAATCAGGATCCAGAACTTTGCATAATCATGTGGTTCCCTTGTGCTACTCCTCTAAAGCTATATATCTTTCATCCCTGACCCATGGCATCCACTGTTCTCTACTTCTATAATTTTGTTATATCAAGAATATTACATAAATAGAATCATGCAGCATTTAACCTTTGGGATCGACTTTTTATACTCAGCATAATTCTCTTGAGAATCATCCAAGCTGTTTTGCCTAATGGTACTGAATACCTTTTTATTGCTGAATGGTGTTCCATGGCCTTTTATACCCATTTAGGCTTTTCCTGTTTGGGGTTCTTATGACAAAGTTACTATGAAAATTGTGTAGGGCTTTTTTTGTTTGAGATTTTTTTTGTTTTGTTTTTGTTTTGTTTTTTTGTTTTGAGAGAATGAGAGCAAGGAGGGAGGTGGGACAGAGGAGAGGGAAACAGTCTTAGGCAGACTCTGTGCAGAACATGAGCCCATCACAGGGCTTCATTTCATGACCTGATACCATGACCTGAGCTGAAATCAAGAGTCAGATCCTTAACCAACTGAGCCACTCAGTTACCCCAATTGTGTACAGGTTTTTAGGTGAACCTAGCTTTTCATTTCTGAGACAAATGCCCAAGAGTGCAATTGCTGGTTTTGTGTTAAGTGCATGTTGAGTATATGTAGTTGTATACGTATAGTTTCATTTTTTTAAATTTAAATTCCAATTAGTTAACATAGAGTGTAGGATTAGTTTCCAGAATAGAATTTGGTGATTCATCACTTAGAGATAACACCCAATCCTCATCACAACAAGTGCCGTCCTTAATGCCCATCACCCATGTTGAGTTTGATAAGATACTGCCTGATCATCTTTAGAGTGGCTGTGTAATTTTACATTCCCACCAGCAACATATGAGTGACCCAGGTTCTCTATACCCTGGCCAGCATTTTGTGTTGTCACTGATTTTAGCCATTCTGATGAATGCTTTGGGAGACCTTTCTTTTTTTAATTTTTATAATATCTTTTATTTTTTTATAAACATATAATGTATTATTAGCCCCAGGGGTACAGGTCTGTGAATCGCCAAGTTTACACACTTCACAGCACTCACCATAGCACATACCCTCCCCAATGTCCATAACCCCACCATCCTCTCCCTGCCCCTCTCCCCCCAGCCACCCTCAGTTTGTTTTGTGAGATTAAGAGTCTCTGATGGTTTGTCTCCCTCCCGATCCCATCTTGTTTCATTTATTCTTTTCCTATCCCCAAAGCCCCCCATGTTGCATCTCCACTTCCTCATATCAGGGAGATCATATGATAGTTGTCTTTCTCTGATTGACTTACTTCGCTAAGCATAATACCCTCTAGTTCCATCCACGTCGTCGCAAATGGCAGGATTTCATTTCTTTTGATGGCTGCATAGTATTCCATTGTATATATATACCACTTCTTCTTTATCCATCTGTTGATGGACATCTAGGTTTTTTCCATAGTTTGTTTATAGCAGCAAAGTCCACAATAGCCATTCAGGTACACGTGCCCCTTTGGATCACTATGTTTGTACCTTTAGGGTAAATACTCAGTAGTGCAATTGCTGGGTCATAGGGTAGCTCTATTTTCAACTTCTTGAGGAACGTCCATGCTGTTTTCCAAAGTGGTTGAACCAGCTTGCATTCCCACCAATGGTGTAGGAGGGTACCCCTTTCTCCGCATCCTCGCCAGCATCTGTCATTTCCTGCCTTGTTAATTTTAGCCATTCTGAGTGGTGTGAGGTGGTATCTCATTGTGGTTTTGATTTGTACTTCCCTGATGCTGAGCAATGTGGAGCACTTTTTCATGTCTGTTGGCCATCTGTATGGAGACATTTCTTTTTAAGGAAAGTAATCGCAGAGTTGGGAGCCCACCTATACATCCAGTCTCTTTTTGGTAACATGAAGATTATTAAAACCCAGCCTTTGCATAACCATATGCACATAGATGTGATGTTGTTTTAAAAAAAGGTTATGCTTAATAGATAAGGATGTATGGAGATCTTTTTGCTCTGTGACCTGAAGACCAGTGAGCTTATGCTTTGTGCAGAGCCTCCACACCTGTCACCAGTGGGAACAATAGAGAGTGAATGTTTCTATTTCCTTGCCTGAAAATTTAATGCATTTGAGTAATACACATCCGGGCACTAAAACTGCTCAGACTGTATGTAGGGTGAAATGTGTGATATTTGGCAACAACCTAGGAATTACAAATTGGAGTTCATGTATTTTTAAGATTTATTATTTGAGATGGGGGGGCAGGGTCAGAGGGAGAGGGAGAGAGAAGATCTTAAGCAGTCCCCACACCCAGTATGGAACCGGATATGGGGCTCCATCTCACAACCCTAAGATCATGACCTGAGCCAAAATCAAGAGTCGGATGCTTAACCAACTGAACCACCCAAGCACCCCGAGTTAATGTGAAAATTTTTTAATCTATAGATCTTTTTGTCACAGGGACAGAGAATATATAACTTCAGAATACCTATACATTGACAGAAGCTCATTAAAAACTGGTGAGCCTACCACTAAACTGCATGACCAAAAAAAAAAAAAAAAAAGAAAACTTGAAAAACATAGTAGGGAAGAAAAGATTTAAATAATAATAAAGATTTTAATAATAAACTGTATTAATATATAAATAAATATAAATTTAAAATATAAAGTTTCAAGTTTTCCACATTTTAGGATATAAAATGTTTTTCATTTTTGTCTGAAAACAGTTTTCTCTAAGCCAAATTTGTTCATCATTATAAAAAAAAAAAAAAAGGGCAAAAAGCTGCAGAGAGCCTTTCATAATGAAGAGGGAATTACCTAGTGATGGAGAGAGGGAGATCTGACAAGTGCCAGTAGCTGGATCCTGCAGCCTCTTGGGGGACCCGAAGGAGGCTGTGCTGTGGTTGTTTTGCTGGGCAAGAGGGGCTCCTTCTTGATGCTGCTTGTAATAACTTGACTGAACAGAAGTAGCCACTTCAGGTCATTTGAAACATGTCAGCTCCAGAAGGAAGGTTGATCAACGAGGCATTGTGACTTGTTGCCCCCTGCTCCGGGGGAAGCCTTTATTGAGCCAATGCAACCCCTGAGACCTAAAGAAAGGAAGAACAAGACAAAACAAAATAGGAGATGAGCAGCCAAGCGTTCTGGAAGCAGAGAGCAAACAGTTAAAAACCAGAAAGCTTTGGTGTGTGATTTATAATTTAAATACTATCAACTCCTGATTTATAATAGAACATTTAAAAACAGAGTTTTCTGAGAGTGCAGATTGTTATTCAAATGTTTACTTTCTTGCAGTTACTTCCTGTTCTTGATGCACGGCGTTTAGTTGTGCTCAGAACACTTAACAGGAATGAGTAAAGGCACATCTCTAATTCCAGGTAGATAATCCTCATAATCACAGAGGACATTAATGTTTAATTGTGCCAAGGACTAAAAAAGTCACAAGGAGCCCCTCTTCATGAATCTACAACCACCTCTACAAAAATAATGGAGAGAAACATACAGAGGATCATTGATAAGGAAACATGAAATCAAGTAAGAAAATGGGCTTAGACAGTTCCATGACATACTGGTCATGAGCATATGTTTTCAGGGAAAAGGCAAGAGCATCTACAGAATTCTAGGTGGTGGTTATTGGGGAAAGGGAAATTTGATTTCTCTCTCAAGGAAAAGAGATGTCATGTGTAGGTAAGTGGATGTTTGACTGCTAGGGGACTTCTTAGGCATCAGGGGCTACTTTATAAAACAGAAATCACAGGACATTTATCTTTGTTTAAAGGAAGCTGCCCTGTGATCTATGTATATGTGTGTTTATCACAGTCATTTAAGAGCGGTGACTTTGACTTAGCAGATGCTAACTGAACGGCATTAGTTTGATCAATAGGACTTTTAGAAGGCAGAAGGGATGGCTTTCCAAGGCATGGTAAGAGAAATAAATGTTGTGAGAGGCTAACTTTGCACAAACATGAGGGTAAGGTGCTGAGGAAATGGAGAGATATGGGAGCACTTTTCTCTGAAGGCCACAGTGTTGGGCATACATAATAAAATGGGCCTGGAATATTGCAGAAAGAGCCTGGAAGCATAAGATTCTCCTTTTAAAAGATCGATGAGAGAACAGCCAAAGTTGGGTAAGAAAGAAATCTGGCAAGAGACAAGGAGGTGTGTCTTCATTTTGATGAAGTTGGCAAATGCCTCTGAGTGATTAAATACGTGGTTTGATGTTATTTAAAAAGTTGGGCAAACTTTCCTAGAAGCAGCACTATAAATATTTTTCTTCATTGGTGATCTTATTGTCTGCACATTTCAGGACTTCACAGGTTTTTTATTTTGTTTTTTAGAGAGTGTGCAAGCATGGGGAGAGGCAGAGGGCGAGAGAGAGAATCTTGTTTGTTTATTTATTTATTTTTGAGAGAGAGAGAAAGAGAGAGAATCTTAAACAGGTTCCACACTCAGTGTGGAGCCCAATGCGAGGCTGGCTTGCACAACCCAGAGATCATGACCTGAGGCAGAAACCAAGAATCAGAAGCTTAGCTGAGTGAGCCACCCAGACTCCTCTAGGTTTTCTTTGTTTAAGATTTTATTTATTTGCTAGAGTGAAAAAGTGAGAGAGAGAGTGAGTTTGTGCAAGAGAGTGGTGGGAAGGGACAGGGGAGAGGGAGAAGCAGACTCCCCACTGAGCAGGCAGCCTAACATAGGGCTCCATTCCAGGACCCAGGGATCATTGACCTGTACTGAAGGCAGACACTTAAATGACTGAGCCACCCAGGCCCCTCAGGACCTCATAGTTTTATTTAGGATTTGTGAGTAAGTGCAGCAATTTGTGATATATGATTCTACTTAGAATGAAATAAAGAATATTTCGAATATGCTGGCACGAACTAAAGGATAATTAGTTTTAAATCTTACCATAGTCAAAAGAAATATATAAAATAAAATTTGAACCTAGTATCTAACAGTTCCATTTATACATTACATCTAGGTTGTTCAGAATGAGATTCATATTTTGATATACAATTAGCTGCTCAGATTTGTCGTTATTTGAAGGGAATCAGAATAAACTGGAGCAGAAATACATGATTTTAGATGCAGATTTTTCTTCAGTTTATTTTCAATTGGTATAGATTTTTAAGTATTTTGCAGTACTGTATGTATATGTGTCTTTTAAAGCTAGAAACCAAAGTCTATTTACCTAAGAGACAATTAGCTAGATTTTAAGTGAGAATGACCTAAGATTTTAATTTTAGCATGTGTAATAAAATTAAATTTATCTCAGAGCTACTAAGAACTTACAAATGTGACCCTGGAATGAATAAGAAGTATGGCTATTTTTGTAAATTCTTACAAACAGAAAACTCCTCCCCCAAATGTGTCAAGCTTAATTTTCTGCTCTATGGAGCACAGCTAGTAGGGTAGCAAAGCCCAGTGACATTTCCCACAGTGTGAGTTGCCAACCACTAGAAGCCTGTGGCAGTGTTTAAATCTACAGCAAACAAGCTAACAACTGGTTGAAGAATGGATTATGTAATTCTTCTTCAATATTTCTTTGTGTGGTGTGTACATCACTCTCAGAATCCTGAGGCTAGAGCTTGTGACTATCTGCTAAGGTAGAATTTTAGTATAGTTATGAACCAGTGTAATCTTTTGCTTTTGCACAGGCGATTTCAGTTAACTTCTCCGTCTTCTGCTAAACTCCTACTAAAGAAGTGGGTATATGAGTGTGTTCACTTAAGTGTGTGTTAGGGCTGTGATTTCAGTGGTCATTTTTTCTGTAGCATGGCCAATACTAATTTCTAAGTCTCTTGGAGAGCATTAGTTAGTAAGATAATATGCCTCTATTTGGGTTCTGATCATGCTTCAGTAGTTAGATGAAACCTACAAATTGAAACTTTGGTAATAGCAATAGGAAGAGTTAAGTTCAGAGGAATGGAGAATATTTATTGTATGATTAGAATTAAACAAAAGTCAAAGAGGTCCTGTACCGTATAATGGACAAAAAAGTACTTATATGTCATAAAACTGTATTAAAGTTCTAAAAGAAATATGACTACGGTGCTATTGCAATACCTCTTTTTCCCCTAGATCTGTAAGTGGATTGTATGTATGTGCAGTAATACCTCATTTACTTAGAAATGGTGTTAAACAGAAAGGTGGTAGATGAGGACATTTTCTAGATAATTGGAACATATCCCAATTGCCAGATTTAATTTATATCATTTTGCTTTTTAAAATTGAATATATATGTATTTTCCAGCTTTCTCTTAACACAAGGTATTGATCATAATTAACATTTTTCCTTTCGCTTTAAGGGTGTTACCTTTACAATTTAGAAAAACAATATATTGATAATTGGCCATATTGAAGTCACGGTATTCTAGACCCTGTGGGCAGTGTAGAGGCTAATGGAGATCCTGAACATCTGACATTCTATCAGTAGAAATCAGTACTTGTATGGCTAGTACTCATGTTTCATATGACAATTATGATTTAGTTATAATTGTCTTTCAGAACTGGATATGAAATCGTTAAGGAATGGTATGTTCATTTTTTTTTAATAGAATTTTCAGGGAAAATCATGGATGACTGCAGCTGAGATTTCAAACTCAGTATTGTTAGTTGATTTTGATAGAGATGGAGAATTCTCGAAATTCTATCATTATTTAAGGAAAATGTTACTGTCTTTGCAATTTGATGTTGAGGAAAATTGAAATACATGGTTTTGCATTAGCACCTTTGTATAGCTAAGCTGGAAGTATATTGTTTAGAAAAATACAGTGCCTCATTAAAATGTTCTCAAAACAATCAGTTTGGTACACAGAAATTAAAAATATTTTTCTAAGCTAGTGCTAAGTCTGCAGTATTTACCAGTATCTAATATCTCCTGCCATTTTTGAGAATAAACACTTTGTAACAGATGGAATAGTCAGCATTTATAGTTAAAAACCAGGAAATTATCTTTTCTTGCTCTACAAAGTAGTAAACGGATAACTAAAGCATCCATTTTAAGCAAAGGGGTTGAAAGATAAAAAATATTGCTTTTCCTTTCTTTTATCTTATGGAAGAATGTATTCTCAGAAATTAATACTTGGTTTTAATTGCCTCCTTTGGAAAGCTCTGTCCGAGAATATGGCATGTTTAAACTATGAAAATTGAGACAAAAGGATACATTCGGGACAAAGAAATTCACTGAATTATTACCTACACAAAGTAAACCACATGAATCTTAAGTGTACAGCCTAGTGAAGATGATGGCTGCTACCCAGCCATACTTTCGTACCATAGAAAGGTACAAATATTATTTCTAGCCCAAAGAACTCCTGTGTCATACTTCCTAATTAATACCCCCAGGGGTAATCACTATAATGCATTTTCCCACTAAAAATTGGTATTACCAGTTTTTTGAATTTTATATAGATGTAATACTCTATGCTCAATTTTTGTTTTTGTTGTTACTGAGTATTATCTCTGTAGGATTGATGGTGTTATAGGCAGCAATATTTTAATTCCCTTTGTCTGGAGAGCAGTTTTTCAAATGGAGCATAATATATTAATCAATTCTATTATTGATGAAAATTTGCCTTGTTGGTGGTTTTTGGCTTTCATGAGTCAAAAAGCTGAAGATTTTGGCTCACATCTTTTGGTGTGCACACATGGTCATTCCCTAGAATGTACATAGGAGTGTAGTTGCTGATGAAAGACTCTGCATTTGTTCCCCTTTACCTACACAATGTTTTAAAGAAAGTGAACCAATGTAAACTGGACCAGTCACATGTGAATTTCATTTCCTCTATCTGCTAACGCTAGGGTTTTGTAATTTGAGCCATTTTTCTAGAAGCTATCTCATTTTACCTTTTGTATTAGTCTATAATCCATCTGACATTATTTTTATGTTTTGGGTAAAGCGTGAGGAAATGGTCAAGACCCAGTTCTTTTTCCATATGCATTTTCAATTTATCAGGTTATTTATTGAAAAGATCCAATTCATTGTTTTTCCCATTCGCTGAGATGTCATCTTTGTCACAAATTAGGTAGCTATATATGTGTGGGTGTTTTTCCTGAGTTTTTTCAGTTTTGTAAGTTGCTGTCATAAAGTTTTTTTGATATTTATTGCAGAGATGCTGTTATTTTCATGTGATACTGCTAATTTCTTTTCCTAATGTCTTAAGAATTTCTAGAAACAGGTTTTTTTTTCCCCATTATATACATGGTTTCAACTCAACTGACTTTTGTAGTCATTTTTATTCATTCTTTTTTTAACTATTATCTTTGATAATATCTTTGGTTAAAGACTAGTTTGCTAGTCTTTTTCCCAGATGCTTCTAGAATGTCTTGAAACTTTCATTTCAAAGTAAGTTGAATTTTAGAACATTACACAGAGTATTACTAAGAGTTGTTATAAACCCATCACCCAGGCTCACTAAGTGTCAACATCTTATATAACAACCGTGGTACAATTATAAAATTGTGAAATTGATATTGATGCAATTCATAAGCCTTTTTCAAATTTTGCCGGTTGTGCTACAAATATCCTTTTTCTAGTTGAGGATCAAATCCAAGGTCATACATTGAGTTTAGCTGTTGTATCTGTTCTCCCTTGAGGTGGGGAAATTACACTTCATGTATCTTCATAACCTTGACATTTTTTAGGAGGGCTGACCATTCAATTTGGGGAATTTCTCTGAATTTGTGTTTGTCTAACATTTCTTCATGATTAAATTCAGGTTCCTGATTTTTTTTTTTTTTTTGAAGATTTATTTAGAGAGAGACCACATGATTGGTGGAGGGGGAGGGGCAAAGGGAAATGGAGATAACCAGACTCCTTCCTGATTGAGGAGCCCCATGCAGGGCTCTATCTTAGGGGTCTGAAATCAAGACCTGAGCCAAAACCAAGTTGGTCACTTAACTGATTGAGCCACCCAGCTGCCCCTTAGGTTCCTCCTTTTGGCAGAAATACCAGAAATGACGAGATAATCTCAGTGCCTCATATCAGGAGGTATATAATGTTGACATGTTTCATTCCTGGTGATACTAAGATTGATGACCTAATTGAGGTGGAATCTGTCAGTTTTCCCCCACTGACATATATACATATATGTATATATGTCAGTGGGGGAAACTGACATATATATGTATATATATGTATATGTACATATATGTATACATATGTATAATGATTTTTATAGTTAATAAGTATCTTGTGAAGAGACAGTTTTAGACTATGTTAAGTATCCTGTGTTCTTACAGACTTTCCCCAGTAACATTAGCCTCTATCAGTGATTCTTGCTTCTATAATAGTTACTACTCTGGTGTTTGTGAGATGATGATTTTGTTTTTACTTGCTTCATTCCTTCTATATTCATTTGAAATCTACTCTAAGAATAAGTTGCCTCATCCTTACTTATTCATGTAATTACTGATTTATACTATAGACTCAAAGATATTTATTCCAGGAGATCAAATTTACTCTAGTTAGTTCACTTTACTCTAGGTTTGGCCATTGGAAGCTCCTTTAGGCTGGGTCCTTTATTCTTTTGACCTATCATCAAATGTTGAGAATTTGCTTCCTTTCTGTCATTACAAGATTTTGCTGACTCTTCTTGCCCCATTCTGTTATTCTCCTCTCTGCATTATTCCTGAAATCAACCATTTCTCCAAGGATTTTTGGTTCATTTTATTGAAGTAGGGTATTGAGAAACCAAGATCTGTGTGCTGAGTGTGCTCATTGAACTTCATCATTTCTTCTAGGTCCTCTCACCTAACTGAGCTAGGACATATGTACATCTATGCCAACAAGCATATACACACGTCTGTTGTTTTTAATACCTATTTATGTCTATACACAAAATCCAAATATGATTTCATTGATATATCTGACTCCATTCCAACATCACAGGGTTCATTCTGGCAAATTCCTCCATTACCAGTGATTTTTAACAATGAGAAACCTCACTCTCATCATCAATAGATCTCATTATTTATCTGTAAATACACATAAAGTACTTCAAATTGCAATCTCATACCATTATGAAAAACAAATCTCTTACTACAATAGAGCATGTGCATAGCCTTACAGTAAGCAAGCAAAAGACTTGTTCAACAGTTACTTAGGTTAACTTTCTTTCCTCTCCATTTGTTTGGTTATATTATCAACTTACAATGCTATATATGTGAAAGGTATCTGGATACTAATTTCATATTCTATAACTTACTAAATCATTTTATTGAGGTACTACTTTACTGATTCTTAAGCATTTTCCAGATGTCCCATCATTCATAAGTACAGTTTCACCCTCCTTAACAATTCTTAAAACTTTAATTGATTTTGTGTAAGTCCTTTTTTGCTGGTACTTTCATTACAATAGTGAGTAATGACATCCTGACCATTCTTACCTCATTTCAGGTCTGAATATAAATGCTTCTAGGGGGCACCTGAGTGGCTCAGTCTGTTAAGCATTTGACTCTTGTTTTCAGCTCAGGTCATGATTTGGGGGTTTTGGGTTTAAGCCCTGCCTCAGGCTCTGTGATCACTGGGGAGTCTGCTTGAAGTTCTCTCCCCACTTCAACATTACACTGGCTTAATAAGAAATTTTGTTTCACTTCAAATTTATAGTGTGTTGAAACTATGGGGGCAATTATAGTGTTGGGACTATTTGGTCTTTGACTGTCTTTTGGATTTCAACTGTGACATTGGCCTGGTTGTTTTTGGAGATTGACCTTTAATAACTTCCTCATTCTTCTGTGGAAATTAGTCTCTTTAAACCTTACATCTCTAATGGGGTCAATTTTGGTAGGACATCCTTCCCAGAAAATTGTCCTTTTTATCTATATTTTAGAACTTAAAGCAAAGATGTCTTTTATAAGACAACATGTAGTGGTGATGACATGATGAAATGGTAGTTTTATATACTTCTGGAATAATAAATTTCATACATACTCACACACACACACACACACATACACACACACAACAAACACTCATGCAGGACTGGCTGAAAAACAATTGAATTGGTTCTCATCTCCAGCTTATGTTGCTAGAAATTTGATAGTTTTTTTGAAGAGGATTTGTAGGAGAAATTGCTCTGGCTTTTCATTCTCTCTAAAGCCAAAGGTTGGCAGAGGTGATGAGAAAGTACCAGAGGGTTGGAATGTTGGATGAATTCTTCACATAATGATAAAAATTTATTCCCTAAGTCAACAATGAAGAATGCCCGTGATTGTGGTAGGTGACAAGAATGAGCAAAACATTAGAGAGCTCAAAGGCATGATCTTCGTGGGCTGGAGTCATTGAAAGGCCCCAATGTTGGAGATGTGGGATGTTTCTGACTCAGGAGAAGCTGCAGTGAAAGAAAAGAGGGACAAATAAGGGGCATCGGGGGCAGCTAGGGGGTGGAAAACAGGCCACTCCAGGTTGTTTGGGCTTTAAAAGAAGAGCTCTTCATGATGCACAGGCCTCAGAATTTCCAAGGCTCTCCCGCAGGTGTGAAACAGCCATGGCAGATGAGTATATCGACCAGTCCCAAGCAGGGCCATGCAGGTGCGCATAAGGAACAGGAAGATACAAGTAGACAGTAGTATGTCTAACTAGGGAAAGGGTGTGCAAAGATAATTGAAAGGAAAAACAAACATGATAACAAAAATGTGCAAACATTTTCATCCGCATGGTCACAAAAAGCAAGTCAAAATCAAAGCCAACCATAAAGTTAATTTTCTTCACCTGCAAAATATGAAAAAATTGAGAATGAATCACAACCAGTGACAGCAGTGAAATCAAACTGCTTGTTCTGTGTCACGACTGGCACAAATATTCTAAGAAGACAGCCTATCCATATACATTGAGATCTTAAACACGTTGATGTCTTGGTTCTACTTCTGAGAGTGAAGCCAGTGTCTAGGAATGTTGCCTTGGGATGCAGATACTGGAGTCAGGCTGTCTGGATTCAGGCTGCCGGTCTGTTGTTTCTATCCATGTGAATCAAGCAAGTTACTGAGGCTCCTTGTGTCTCTGTCTCCTCAGTCTCCTCTCCTCTGTAAGAGAATATTCATGATGGTATCTACCAGGACACTCCAGTGGCTCAGTCATTTAAGCATCTGCCTTCAGCTCAGGTCATGATCCCAGGGTCCTCTCTTCCCAGTCCTGTGTGCTCTCTCTCTCTCTCAAATAAAATGTTAAGAAAAAAATATACATATATATAACCTACCTTGGCTTGGGAGGATGTTAGGAAGGTTATTATATATAAAGCAGTTAAAATAATATGTCTGGCAAATGCTAAGCACCGCATGAGACCTTGTTAATATTTTAGGTCCATAAATGCTCATCAAAAATTCTAAAGTTTTTGGAAATCAGAACTTGTTAGATTTTAGAAAAGTAACAGGAGATATTTAGGCTATATTATATAATGCCCTCCCCCCATAGCCAAGGTATTCTTTTTTTTTAATTTTTATTTTTTATAAACATATTTTTATCCCCAGGGGTACATGTCTGTGAATCGCCAGGTTTACACACTTCACAGCACTAACCATAGCACATACCCTCCCCAATGTCCATTACCCCACCCCCCTTCCCGGACCCCCTCCCCCCAGCACCCCTCAGTTTGTTTTGTGAGATTAAGAGTCACTTATGGTTTGTCTCCCTCCCAATCCCATCTTGTTTCTTTTCTTCTTTTTCTACCCGCCCCCCTAGTCCCCCATGTTGCAGCTCCACTTCCTCATATCAGGGATATCATATGATAGTTGTCTTTCTCCGATTGACTTATTTCACTAAGCATGATACCCTCTAGTTCC
>PISX010023242.1:0-30142 GCA_004024625.1 Mellivora capensis
AAAAATATCACACAAAAGACACCAGACCTAGAAGGCTATATATTGAATGATTCCATTATATGAAATCTCCAGAAAAGGCAAATTCAGGGTTTTGCCTGGAGCCACAGAAAACAGGCTGGAGTAAATTTGGGGGTATTGTGGAAATGTTCTGAAACAGGATTGGGTGGTGATGGTTTCACAATGCTATAAATTTACTAAGAATCATTGAATTTGTACACCTGCAACGGATGGAATTTGGGGCATGCACATTATACATTAAGAAAGCCATTAAAAAGAGAGAGAGAGAAGGCAGAGGAGAAGGGAGACCTGGCAATATAGCTCATAGAAATCAGCCTTGGAGCAGAGAGGAGGGTGGAGGGCAGAGCTAGAGGGGCAGGTATGGTTATCCAGAGGAGCTAGTGATTCCGGAGGGCCCTGCTCTCTCCCCACTTCCCACAACAGCGCTCTGATCTCCTTGGGAGAACCATCCCGAAGCTCTCTCCGGCTGTCTGCAGGGAGGGGCAGATCACCAGGTTCCAGCCAACCAGTGTCAATCCTAAGGGTCTATGTAGTGATTGGGAAGTTAAGTTGCAAGTGGCAAAGCAGTAAGTGCAGGAGGGACAGTGCTAGACAATACTTTTTCCACAAGGCAGAGCCTATCTGGGAGCGACGTGGGCGCAGAAGAAAGCAGATCTGAGAGATGGAGAGAAAGAGAGAAAGATGTCATGTCTTTTTTTTTTTTAAGATTTTATTTATTTATTTAGCAGACAGAGATCACAATTAGGCAGAGAGGCAGGCAGAGAGAGAGGAAGGGAAGCAGGCTCCCCGCTGAGCAGAGAGCCCGTTTCGGGGCTCGATCCCAGGACCCTGAGATCATGGCCTGAGCTGAAGGCAGAGGCTTAACCCACTGAGCCACCAGGTGCCCCGAAAGATGCCATGTCTTGAGTCCCCCCGCGCTGCTCCTAGACATTTAGGTGAGTCAACAAATCCTTCTTTGCAATTCCATTGGTAGTATTGGGTTTCTAGTCCCTTGTAACCGGGAGTCCCGACAAACAGTTTTTTCTACTTCATCTGGGTTCACTGCTCTGCTCCGTCCCTGCTCCTCCTTCCTCCCCTTGCGTCCTTGGCCATTGCCGTCCCTCATTCATTCCCACCTCCTACCATTAGGCTCCTAAGCACAGTGGGGAGACGGGGAACTTGCCAGTTACCACCCACCGCAATCCCAGTGGCATGAACTTGTTGCACGGGCGTCTTTCTTCCCTGAGCTTCTGTTACCCCATCTATAAATCAGAACAATAATATCGACTTCCATATCGAGTAAGGATTGCCAGCGGGATCAAATGAAGCACCACGGAGTAGGTCCCCAATAAATGGAGCTGTTATTCCTAATCATTATTATTTTGCCATTAGCTTGCCCTAGAGGCAGTCCTTGGTACTAGAAGGGTCACACAGCTCTGTATGCGATGGACCCTTCTGGGTCATGCCATGGTGAGGAAGTCAGAGTGGACGCTCAGGCACCACCCCACCCCTGGGATGGCCGGTACCACGGCCCACGTCTCCCCAAAGGTGGGAGACGTCGGGGAGCAGTTAACTAGAGTTGAGGGCAACGAGGCTTGAAATCGTCAGCCATATCAGGGTCCCCCCCCGAGGCCGTTCCTCCTGAATCTTCCCAAAGTAGTGGGTATGTGGGTCAACTGAGGACTTGATTAACTTGTAGATTCTGGTTCGGGTAATCCTGGTGGGTGATTCAGGACGCCTGGAGGGGGTCCCCGAGATCGTCCTTCCAGAGAGCTCCCAGGGGATGCTGACGCTGCCGGACCACGGACCACACATGGGGCAGCAAGGATCCCAAAGCACAGTTTTTCATAGTTGGGGGCACATTGGAATCAGCAGGGCAACTGAAAAAAAAATGCTGTGGCCCAGCTCCCACCCGATAGCTGCTCATTTCATCGATCTGGGGTGTGGCCGGGCAGCTTCCAGTGTCAGAGCTCCCCAAGGTATCTTAAGGGGCTGCCAGGACTGGAAACCGCTGGCCTGAATACACCCTGATCTCTTTCCCTACACGTCCTCGGGCTCAAGAGATTTGCTTTAAGCACCAGAAGGCAGGATGGACATATTTTTACTCTTCTGTATGTGTCCCCCAGGAAGGAAATCAGTGACTCACAGCTTAAACCCTCACACACTGAAATATCCAGAGAGACGGTGAATAAATATCGGGAAGGAAAGATGTATAAACCCTTGAACCTAATTAGGATGCCTCAGTGATTCTGGGGTAGAGGAGCTGAGAGCTGCGAGCCTCATTCCGGAAGCAGAGTGGTGACATTTTCACTTAGGGAAAGGGAGAGCATCTCCCCAAATCAGGACCTCCGTGACACTTTGAATATTCTCAGGGAGTCTTGAATGTTAATGTATGCACTCTGGAAATGTTTCCTTCCTGGAGAAATGTTATCCCTGGTCCTCTAGGTCTGGCATGGCCGCGTGTCTCCTTCGCTGAGGTTCATCCCACCTCCAGAGACACTGGAAATTCAACCTCTGTCTCCAGAGTTGTGAGCACGGGTCTTGGCTGTCCCTCATCCTCACTGTAGGCAGAGTGGTGTCAGTCCCAACAGCAGAAGACATTTCGTCATCCTGAATGCCCACCAGAACCCAAAGGACCTGGGGCGGAGGTGCAGGAACTCAGAATCTTTGGAAAGAAGCACAAAATGCTCATACTTTTCTTAAGAGATCTTATTTACTTATTTGAAGATTTTATTTATTTATTTGTCAGAGAGAAATACAGCATACAAGCAGGGGGAACAGCAGACAGAGGGAGAAGCAGGCTCCCTGCTGAGCAGGAAGCCTGGTGCAGGACTCGATCCCAGGACCCTGAGATCATGACCTGAGCTGATGGGAGACAATTAACCGACTGAGCCACTCAGGTGACCCAAAATGCTAATAGCTTTTATAAGGCAGGTGTTGGAGAGAGCATTGGTTGTTTTGTTTTGTTTTCTGTTTGTTTTGTTTTAGTAAGATTTTCCCACATGGAATTTTTTTCTGTTGTGGTGAAATACACATGGCATACATTTTACCATGTTGCCATTTTTAAGTGTCCTGTTCACAGCACAAAGTGTATTCACACAGCTAGGCAGCCGTCCCCACCATCCATCTCTGGAAGTTTCTCAGCTTCCCCAAACTGAGACTCTGTCCCCAAACCCCCACTCCCCACATGCCCTCCCCCCACCCCTGGCTCCCACCATGCACTGTCTCTAGGAATGGGACGACTCCAGGGACCCCATAGACATGGGGTCCTACAGTATCTGCCCTTCTGTGTTTGCCTTATGTCACTGAGCGTCACATCTGCGAAGTTCATCCATAACGTTGCACATACCAGAATTTCTTCCCTTTTGAAGGTGGGAGCACCGGTTTGGGAGCCTGTTTGAATTCCAGACTTGGAATTCAGAGGAATTAAAGGGCTCACCTCCCTAGGTTTCTTCATCTGTAAAGTGAGTCATAATTATCTAGCAATTAGTTGTGAGCCCCTGTGTTCGCTTGCAGCAGAAACCCAAGGTCAGCAAAGAGAGTGCCTTTCCCTCCCCCTCAACAGAGGGTAAGACGTCTTGGAGGAGGAGATAGGCCAGGACCAGTCAGCCCTTGCAGCTGCTCCATCATTCTTAGTGGGGGATTTCCACCCCCATGATCACAAGGTGGTTGCTCCCCCACAGCCTTCTGTTCCAGGCGCAGCAGGAAGAAGGAGAGGGAAACAGCAGGAAGAACAGGTAGCATCTGTGCCAAGAAGGCAACGTCCCCCTCCAGCCGCCCCCCACACCCGTGGAAGTCCCGGCAGGTGTTTCCTCCCACCTCATTGGCCAGAGCGTGTCACGTGACCCCTCCGGCGGCAGGGGAAGGAGCAACCTCTGGGGTGTTGCCTTTATTTGTCATCTCAGTCCGCAGAACGAGTAGTTCTTCCATTTTCAATTGCCTCCCAGGTTTAGATGACCACACCTCAAACCAGAAGTGGGTTTGGTCTGTTTTCATGAAGGTTATTGTTTTAGAAATGCAGTGCCTTGCCACGCGGAGCAAAATCAGGGTTCCGCACAGGAAGGCACGAGGGGGAGGATGCCCTTGAAGTAGGTCAAGTCTCAGGTTGTTGCTGGGATTAGATCTTGGTACCGAAAGCATCTGCAACAGTGTCTGCACACAGTAGGCACTCAGCCAATGATGATGGCCATGCTGACGGTAAAGGAATATGCATATAACCATTTCCAGCGGAATACCTTTTTTGGGGGGGGGCAAGGTTACTGGTTACCCTGATTCCATCGGGAAAAGAACAGCAGCCGGCAAATATCTAACAATTACTGAGGACCCACTGTGTACCTGCCACTGTGCAGGTACTACCTGCTTGAATCCTCACGGCTCTCCCACGAGGATCCTGATCTCCGTGTCCCTTGGGGCTAACCCCACTTCTGCTCTGGGGAAGGGGGCGGGTGCCTCCAGCCCTGTCTGACCCATGGATTCACATCCTGGCCCCGGAGGGGCTCAGCTGTGGTCACATCATCCAAATCTGTCCATGACCCCTGAGGGGCTCCATGAAAAAAGCCCACTCACTCTTCTGTGAGGGTATCTGGAGGGGACCCTGGCCTCTCCCTGCGGACGTTTCTAGCTCCAGGACTGCTTGGCAGCCATGTTGTTGTTGGGTTATGCTGAAGCCCACACTGCCCAGGAATGGAGATGAACAAGATTCTGTCTCAGTGGGAGTTGAACTTTACATTCTTCCTTTCCACACACATCCCAAATGGTGCAAGTTGTTACTGTAGTCGGCCCCATTTTACAGGTGGGAAAACTGAGGCTTGTCGAGGTCAGGACTACACACTTAAGCAGCAGCAGAGCTGATATTTGCCCACAGGCTGTTGGACGTCAGGACTGAGAACATAATGGCTCCATTGTCCCAAAATTGTGTGCTAGTCACTGGAATTGTTTCAAGTCCCCCCAGATGACCCCGTCCCTCTTCCAGAGCCTCTCTCTTGTTGAATTGCTGACGTCTTCCGCCCCACCTTCAGCTCTGCCCTCCATTCATGCAGGCAGTAAGGGAGTGTTTAGTTTTGTTTCTGTATTTCCATGGCCGTAACCCGCACATTTACCGAGCACGGATCACTGAGCTTAAAGAAAATACAGAGTGTCTTTGCCCTCGAATGGAGTCCTCTCCACTCCCTGGGAAACACTGCTTGGCTTGGAAGAGTGGAAGTGCCCATCGCTTATTGCATGTCTTTGATTAACGATAATAATATATTCAATGACTTCATTATTTCTTAATACATGCAACTTAGTAAACAAAAATCTTTCAAAGTACAAGATGTATGAGGAACTCAACAAAGGGGTCTTTGTCTTCCCTGTTCCTACATGTGGACATCATCACTCCCAGAATCCCTCGGTCCTCCTTAGCTCCAGGCTTGTGTGACTGACTACTCAGCACAGTCTGGAAACTTCTCTCCATCCCAGGTCACTGAGACCTAGAGGTGAATGAAAAGCAGCCTCCTACTCAGTACAAGAAAAACGTCCATGGGCCTTTCCCCTCCAAAAATGAAAAAGGAGTTCATACGCGATGGAAAAACACAAGTTTCTAAAACCTTGTTTAGATGTTGTTTAAAAGGTGTTGGGCGGGAAGCGGTGCCAGCCGCTTCTAGAACAGTGTTCTGTGGGGTTTCTGTCTGAGACTGTTTGGGGAAGTTGCTGGTGAGAGGCCCCGTTGCTAGGGAGACAGCTAGGAGGTTCATTATATGTAAATCCAGGCAAATAGGTGACAGTGAGAGTGAGTTCCCTCAAAAAGGGAAAAATTTGGGAGAGGTGGGAAAGCAAATTGGCTGAGAAACTTTATGATGGGAGAAAGGTAGTCCCTGCAGCGCTTTGTGGTCAGGGGAGAGAGGAAGCGATAATCTCTCCCACTCTCTCCCTCTCTCTCTCTCTCTCTCCCCCCCCCGGGGAAGTAGTAAATCCTAATGTAAGCCTTTCTTCTCATAAATCAGGGGTCGAGGCAGAGTTGCCAGATAGAACAAATAAGAATATTTATACTCAGAAAAAATTGTTGTTTATCTGAACCCCTCAATTTAATCTGGCAACCATCAGTCCAGGGCAGCTCCCCGAATGTCTGTGGGGGTAAGTGTGTGTGTGTGTGTGTGTGCGCGTGCGCGCACGCACGCAC
The DNA here is from genome assembly GCA_004024625.1 of Mellivora capensis. NCBI lineage: Eukaryota > Metazoa > Chordata > Mammalia > Carnivora > Mustelidae > Mellivora > Mellivora capensis. Next base: position 6,155 of record PISX010023242.1, read on the forward strand.
ACACGCGCTTCGAACATGGGAGAACGTGCAACTGAGCTGTTCGCAAAATCAGCCTTGTAAATTGTAAGCATGCCGTGATTCTATTTATTCTGTCCCTCAGTATAAATCACATTTTTAAAAAATCAAGATAGGTACGAAAGAATAGAGATAAGCCTTGAACACCATCTCCTGAAGAGATTTACTGTGGCTGCATCTCAATGCAGTGATGGTAAGACTGGCGTCCTGCCCCACCACTCTGTCCCCCCCCATCCTCCTCCCCAACCTCCCCCCCATGCCCATGCAGGCTTTTTCCCACCTTAAGCCCTTGGCTCAAAGCAGCAGCCTTTCCTTGTGTGATCCCTGCCCCTCAGCTGATCTCCTGCTGCGCTGTGCACACTGCCCAGCAGGACCATATAGATGTCCCCAGCCGCGAGGCTGAGGGACACAATGGAAGGGGCTTTACAGGGAAGACATGTCTTCACCCCCACCTTTTTCCCTCAGCATCCTTTCTTTGAGTCACTAAATAGTCCTTGCAAACAGAGTTGGTTAGTTGAACTGGGGCATATCTTTCCAGTCCCCTATGGTTGAGCATTTAGATGATAATCAGTGTTATAAGGAATTCGATCTTAATGTTTTAAAGTGAAGAGAAATAGCTACAAATTGATGAGCTATGAGCCTAAGTTTTACGTATGATCTTGACTCGGCATGTTTGGTGATGAGCCGTACAGTTCTCATCAATAGATACATTTTAATAGGCTTTACATGGAAAGCGCAGAGTTCTGCTCTGGAACTTTCCAAAAAAATAGGGAGGGAGGGCAGGTCACAAACTGTCTGAATAGGAATGGCTCCCAATACACCAAGGGGCCGTGGGGAAAAATGGTTTCCCGAGTGCTCCATTTGCAAACGTGAAATTATCAAGAGACAGGAGAGGAGACAGACACACTAGAGTGGCAGTAGTCTATTCTGAAATCCCGCTGGGGCGTCTCCATCTAAGTCCCATTCTTGGTACAAGGAAAGGCAGGAGAATCCCATGGGGGAGAAGAGGGAGAGCAGTGGCTCAAGTTAACCAGGAGGGAAGTTGATCTCAGTCAATAATATCTTAAGACAAAAAGCGCCGCTCTATCAAAGCGTCAAGTCCAAAGGGCGAGGTGAGGTCAGAAACAGAAAAATAAGCCATAGATGATCAATGAGCTCAGACACTGGGAGAATTCAAAACAAGATGGCTGGCGGGCAGGGTGAAGTATGTGGTTCAGGGCCAGTGGTCAGGGAGCAGGGGGAGAATTCTGGAGTTCTTCTAAACGGAGAGGGCGTGGTCCAGGATGCAGGGGTGCGTGTGAAGGCTGAAAGGGTCTTGCAAGGCCGGCCACCTGTCATATGGCACTTAGACCCTGGACACTGCATCCATCAATCTTCTTCCCCTGTCTGGCCCCAATGTCATACCACGGTCTGTTCCTCCAGCTGTCAGCCACCACCCTGCCCACATTTTACCCCCACCCTTAGCTCTCGCTGATCCAGAACCAGGCAAACATTTCCTTCCATTTCAAAAGAGATACCCTCCAGAGAAAATCGCCCATCCCCTCCACTCCCCTTCCCCCCATTCTGAATAATACATCTGGAACATAAAAATTAAAGCCATCAAAGTAAAGTCACTTGCTGGGAAGCTATCACTTGGGAAAACTAAATGTTTGTGGGTAGAAGGGCACAGGGGAAATCCATCTGGGGAAATTATTTCTAAAGTTTGCTGTCTACTCATGGCCTTCAAGGTTCTACTTTCTCAAATTACAGGGAAAGATCAATGGTGGTGAGATACAAATTTCTTTCAGAAAAGTCGTGAAAAAAATGTCTTTGCTCCGGCACAAAGCAACAGGGGTTTTTGGCCTAATTTTCCTGGTGGGCACGTTGAGGAAGATGGGGCAGAGATAAAGAATGATAGTGGTGGTGGTTTATGTTGCCGACATGTAGTCTTAAAGATGATAATCGGCTCGCCCAGGAGAGCTCGAGGGGAGAAGGGACGAGGGATGGACTGAACACACGTGATCTGTAAATAGGACACCTGCCTGAGAAGCAGGTCTCTTATCTGGAGACAGCCTTACCCCTGTTCCTTTATTGATTCTCCCCACGCCGATGGTGTTGCTTTGAGCTTACTATTAATCTAATGACTGTGCTTTGGAATAATAATGCTTCCCTCCTGTCCTGTCTCTCCTCCTTGACAGACAGCTTGGACTCATCAGAGAAAGACCCAGAAGCTGCATCAGTCACTATTCGATGGAGATCCATAGAGTATGTTCCGTGGAGGCAGTCACGGGTCTCTGATAGAAGGTGATATGTTACGTCTGGGCTCCCGAGTCCATTCCAGCTCCCAAGTACCACCGTTCTAGAAATGTATGCACATACTTTGGAAATCAGTGCCACCAAGAGGGCAACCAGGGAGGATGTGAAATCAGGGGTGTCCCCCAATGTTGAGCAAATGGAAGGTTCTAGTCTCTGGTTCTAGTCTCCCCGGTCGGGCAGATTTCAGCAAGAACCAGCACCTCCAGGGTATTTACTGGCGACAGTAATGCCTGACAGACAACCCTGCATGCCCCGTCTGTAGGCTGGAGGGGAACCATTGGGTCAAGTGTAAGAAGGGCCAAGTGCAGAGGCTTGGAAACAGGCTTCCGAGGTACCCGGGCAGCAAGGAAACACCAGCTGGGGAGACATTCCTCTGTTTTCCCATTCCTCATTTGCTGGTCCCAGCCCTGCCTCATCGCCATGGGAGTTGGGTGGGAGCCTTTCAGTGGGACCCAGGAGCAGGAGAGGCAGGTAAAGCTGCATCTTGGCCCCGCTCTTCTGTAGACTCCCCGATAATTGGATTATGGTATTGTTTTCTGGGGGGTACAGGCGTCCCCAGCTCTGCTCCAGGTTTTTGATCCCTCAATGATACCCATGCCTCTTGCTTGCGCATTCCTCACCTTCATAGTAATAGTCATCACACCCAGTAATCGCTAACATCCTAAGAGCTTACTGTGGGCTAACAAGAAGCCCGAGGGACCCCACTGAATTGTCACACAACCCTGTGAACGAGGATGTGTTGTTGCCCCCATGGTATGGATGAGCTGTTGGAGGCTCAGAGAGATCGACGTGTCCAGGTTCAAACCCAGGTTCTTAACCACTGGGCTTGGTGCCACCTACCCCCCAGTCAGTGAGATCTGGATCCTCACCATGGGCAGCCTCCCCATACCCACAGACCTGCTAGATTTGCCCCTGGGGCCAACGCTGTCGGGGCTCCACTCATGTTCCCTCAGATCGCTTTGCACTGATGCGCACACAACCCTCTAGCCTGCTTTCAACCCCAACAGCCACCAAATGGATATCTTTGTGGGAGACAAAGATTCCATCTTCTGGCTGCTGGAGCCCACTCCCCTGCCCGCATGGGGAGCCAGCGGTGCCTCGGGGTCTTTTGTCTCCAACCCACCCCCAGAAGCTCTTCTCCAGCGACTGATGGGTTGGGGGATATGTCTGTTTCCAGAGATCCCCTGTGCCGCCGAGGCAAAATGAATTTATCAGGTCTTTATTGCCGTGTAAACAGATTTACCTGTGAGTTTTGTGACTTGAAATAACAACTAACATTTATTACCTCGGTGTCTGTGAGTCAGGGGATGGCATGTGGCTTCTCTGGGCTCTCCTTTTCAGTCTCTTGGGTGGTCACAATTGAGACATTGTCCAGATGTTCATCTGGGGGCTCGAATGGGACCGGAGACTCTGCTTCTAAGATGGCGCCCTCACATGGCCGACAAGCTGGTGCTGGCTGGTGGCTGTTGGCTGGTGGCCTCAGTTCCTCCTCATGGGCCTCTCCACAGATGGCTCGGGTGTCCTCACAGCATGGCGGCTGGCCTCCCCCAGAGCAGTGATGCCACCGAGCAAGAGAGAAACACAGTGTCTCCTATGACCTAGTCTCAGGAGTCACACTGGGTCTTCTCCACAATATCCTACTATCAAACAGGTCTGTCCTAGTCTAGGTCACGGGGATTACCAAGGGGCCATGTACACAAGGAGGGAAGATCCTTGGATGTGGTCTTGGCTGCCACAGTGCTTCTCTGCGAGACGGTGTTTGTCTTTTTACCCTCAGTGGCCTCCTTGCCTTGCTGGTCCCACATCCTACTCTCCTATCATTTTTTTCTGGGAACACTTTCCATCAGAGGATCCTCACTTTCATGTGAATCCTCCCCCAAGGATCAGCTTCTGGAGAACGCAACCTAATCCAGGCCCCATCAACAGTTGGCTCTGCCCCATTTTCTGATGGGCCCCCTGGCTTTCTGCTGGTATTAAAGCCTGGCTGTGATTCTGTGGGTTGTGTCCTCCTTGGCTGTGGCCTTGACCAGCTGTTTGGGGGCTCAGTTCCATTCTTTGTCCACTCACTGGCTGGGGTCCTGCTGAAGACAACCGCACCCCAAAACCAACTATACCCTTCACCAAGCACTTGGCTTACCTTACCCGTTTAACTTTATTCCTGAATAATCCTGCAAGTGGCCATTATGATTTCCTTCATCAGGAGAGAAAGTGGAGATTGAGAGAAATTGAGTAGCCTGCACAAATTTGCATGGGTAGCGGCAAAGCCAGTAGTGGTGCCCGTGGCCACAGGTCCAAAGTCACGTTCATTCCCTCCACCTGCTACCACTGTGTCTACGGGTCTGGCCCTCCCAAAGACAGGGACAGGGCTGGAGTTGGCCACTCCCACACCCTGAGATCTGAGTCCACTCCCCTGCTGCCACCTGGGCGAGCTGTGTCCACCCCTGTCCTGAGAGCCCCAGCGGGTATCTGGCCTTCCTGCCTGAGGCAGCCCAGCACTACGTTCACTCCGGAGAGGACACACAGTGGGAGTGATTAACTCCCACCCTAGGCCACCCCATCACTTTTGGGGGGTCCATGTTCCTCAGGTCACCAGGCTCCAGGCCTGCCTGCAGCAGATAGAATGGGGTTCTTCTGATGCTGGAGTTTTCTTTAAAGGTGAAGTCTGGTGGAAGGTTGGGTGCATGCAATGCAGGGAGCTGTTCTCAGGCAACGTCTGCTCAGCAAGTAGCGTGGTCGTGGTCTTCTCTCTTTCAAATAGGGCAAGTCTTCCACCGGGAGAGATTAGGGCTTAGGGACACCAGTCCTGGGACCGGGAAACCTTCCTGGTTGTAAAACACCGTGTCTCCCAGGACCATGGGGAACTAATTAGCCACTTGTCCTGCATAAGTTTGCCTTTTAAAATCCAAAGACCAGACTCCTTGGGCATACCATAGAGCTGAGCTCAATTTTAAAGACTTGAGAAAGTATCAAACAGGGTTTTTAAAAACTGTGTATTAAAGATAGATTTTCTGTCGTCAGACCTGAAGTTCAGTGAATTTTCACAAACTGGGCTTACCTGTATAATCAGCATCCTAACCAAGGAAAAGAACATTCCCGCCCCTTAGAAATCTCCTCATTTCCCTCCCATTACCAGCCTTCCACTCACCTGATTTCTAATGCCATAAATTAGTTGAGTACGGGTCATGTGGTGTCATTTTTTAATTGAACTAGAATTAACACACAATTAGATGCACAGAACTTAGGTGCTCCGTTCAACGAGTTTTGACAATTGCTTATGCTCAGCGAACCACCACCCAAAACGAGGAAGAGACCAGCTCCCTCCAGTAGCAATTACACGTGCAATTTCAAATTTTCTAGTCATCCCATTAGGGAAAGTACAAAGAAACAAGTGAAAATAATTTCAATACCATAATTTCAGCCCAGTGCTTTTTCAAAAAATTGTCATTTATTATCAACAAATGGCTTTTTTGGTCTAAGCCAAAAGAATGATAATTAAGATTAAAATTATAATTTGGGGGGTAACAAATCTTCAAAACTTGTGTATTTTATGCTTTCAGCCCATCTCAATTCGAATGCTACCTTTTTAGCAGGGAATGTGAAATGATGACCCATGAAGCAATAGAGTTGTATTTAAGAGAAGAATGTCTCGTACTGCTTCCGTTTTAAAACTCAAGTTAATTTAAAATGAAATAAAACAAGAAATTCGGTCCCTCCGTGGCACTAGCCACAACTCAAGTCAGTGTCCTGTGGCTAGCGGCCACCGCAATGACAGCCCAGTTGAGAGTATTTCCATCAGCTTGGCGTGTTCCCTCCTATCCCCTTATCCTGTCACTCTCCTCCCTTGGCACCCAGGCAAGCCCTCTCTGGTTTCTGTCATCGTAGATGATGTCCTGTGTCCTTGGGTTTCCCATCGATGGGCTTCCATAGTATATACCCTTTTGTGTCCTGCTTATTCTGTGATTGTTTTCAAGAATCATCCAAAACCACGATGCATGGCTGACATCCGACAAGGATGTGGTTGGGACTGTCCAGGGACTGCCGTTCTCGGCTGGGGTAAATGTAAAACAGAGCAGTCACTTTGGAAGACAGTTTGGCGGTTGTTTACGAAACTAAACATGCTCTTAACGTACCATCCAGGAATGACACTCCTTGGTATTTACCCAAAGGAGCTGAAAATGTATGTCCTCACGAAAGGTGCACAGGGAGTTTAGAGCAGCTTTATTCACATTGCCAAAACCTGGAAGGATTCAAGATGCCCTTCAGTGGGTGACTGGGTAAACAAACAGTGGTCCGTCCAGACCGTGGAGAATTACTCATCTCCAAGAAGAAATGAGCTATGAAGCCATGGGAAGACATGGAGGAAACTTACATGCAAGCCTCCATACTCAGGATTCCAATTCTATGACCTTCTGGAAAAGACAAAACTATGGAGATGGTAGAAAGGTCGGGGGTTGCCAAGGGTTGGGGGAAGGAACGAATGAATAGAAGAAGCATGAAGGATCTTTATTTAGGGCAGTGAACCTACTGTTTATGATATTATCACGATGGATGCTTGTCCTTATATATTTGTCCAAGCCCATAAAATGTACAACATGGAAAGTTGCTTTAAGAAAAAAAATGTGCCAATCTGGGGCCCCTGGGTGGCTCAGTTGGTTAAATGTCTGCCTTCAGCTCAGGTCATGATCTCGGGGTCTCAGGATCGAGCCCCGCATCAAGCTCCCAGCTCAGCAGGGGGTCTGCTTCTCCCTCTCTCTCTGCCACTCCCCAGATTGTGTGTGCTCTCTCTCCCTCCCGAATAAATAAATAAAATCTTAAAATAAAAAAACCAACAGCGCCATCCTGGCGAGTGATGTCAATAGTGGAGAAAGCAAGGTATAGGGAAAACCTCTGCATCTTCCTCTCAGTTTTCTTTCCTTTTTTTTTTTTTTAAAGATTTTACTTATTTATTTGAGAGAGAGCATGAGTGAGGAGAAGGTCAAAGGGAGAAGCAGACTCCCCGTGGAGCTGGGAGCCCAATGTGGGACTCGATCCCGGAACTCCGGGATCATGACCTGAGCGGAAGGCAGTCGTCCAACCAACTGAGCCACCCAGGCATCCCTCCTCTCAGTTTTCTTACAAACCTCAAACTGCTCTCAAAAATTAAGTCTTTAACAAAACAAAGTCAGCCACGATATGGCACGCTTTAGTGGTACGTGTTTCTTTGCTCCTGCCCAGTGTTCTGCGGCATAACTATCCCACCATTTATCCGTTCTCCTACTGATGCCCATTCTGGCTGTTTTTAGCTCTGGGCTATTACAAATAAGCCTGCTCTACACATTCCTGGTCACGTCATTTGACAGACAGACATCTTCATTTCTCGTGGGTAAACATCGCAGAGGAAGTGCCGAGTCCCATGGTAGGTACGTGATCGAATTTCTAATAAACGGTTCTGCTGAAGGGTTGTGGCATTTCGCTTTCAACCAGCAACACCGGGGACCCCCATCTTCTCTTCTCGGCCAACATTCGGGACGGGTCCCGTCTTGCATTTGTGCCGTCCTGCCCGCTGTGACCGTGATGTGCATTTCCCCGATGACCGAAAATACTGAGAAGCTCTGATATATTTACCCCCCATTCCTCGATCTTTTTTTGTGGGGGGGGGACCAATCAAGTCTTTTGTTCGTTTTTAAAATCGGGCTCTTTTTTGTTAACTTGTAGGATTCCTCTACACGTTCCAGGTACAAATCTTTTGCCAGATAGATGCGCTGGCAATATTTTTTCCAGTCTATGCCTGATCTAAATGATGTCTTTTGATGATGCACAATCTTCACGCTGTCTTGTAACGAGCAGAAACTTTTAATTTTGGTGAAGTCCAGTTTATACAGTTCTTACTTCTGCGGGGAGTACATTTCGCGTCCTGACGAGAAAATCTCTGTCAAGATCCTAAGATTTTCACCGGTGTTAGCTATTAGAATGGAGGCTGGCAAAACGGTAGCTCTCAGGACAGATCCAGCCCACCACCTGTGTTTCTGTAACTGATGAGCTAAGCATGGTTTTGCGTTTTTTAAATTTTTTAAATTACTTATTTATTTATTTATTTTAAAGATTATTTGACAGAGAGAGAGAGAGATTGCAAGTAGGCAGAGAGAGGGGGGAAAGCAGGCTCCCTGCTCAGCAGAGAGCCTGATGCGGGGCTTGATCCCAGGACCCCGAGATCATGACCTGAGCCAAAGGCAGAGGCTTAACCCACTGAGCCACCCAGGAGCCCCAGTTTTGCATTTTTAAATGGCTGGAGGGAAAATCAGAGGCAGACTGATATGTTACATGTGAAAAATATATGAAATCCAGACTCCAATATCCATACGTAAAGCTTTCTCAGAACACAACCATGTTGGGAGGCCTGGGTGGCTCAGTCGTTAAGTGGCTGCCTTCGGCTCAGGTCATGATCTCGGGTCATGGGATCAAGTCCCACATCGGGCTCTCTGCTCAGCAAGGAGCCTGCTTCTCCTTCTGACCCCCTCCCCCTGCTTGTGCTGTCTCTCTCTCTCCCAAATAAATAAATAAAACATATATATATATATTTTTTAAAATATCTGTTCTAGAAACTTCTGTGGCTCTTGGTTTTGTGATTAGAGTGAAATAGCGGTTAAGTTTCATTCAAACAGGTTTCTTTAAATGAGGATCTGAGTCATGTGGCTGATAGTAAGACACGAGGATGCTGCCCGTGCTTCTAGAGTGTGGAGAAAACCTCCCCGCCAACCCCCCACTGGAAAGAGACACTGCAGCCCCTCCCAGGGCCTGCGTCTGGTTTGGGCTGAGGACTGGAGTGGAGGGTCTCATCCCAGCCTCCTCAGGGACAAAGGTGCTGACTTCAGAATTGGCCTGTTTTTCGATTCTTGTGGCTTTTCCCAGATTACACAAACCAAGTTAAATCTCAGATTTTTCTATTAAAATCGCAGGCGTCTATGCACACTTGCCCACTCTTCCTCCCCAAAGGCCAACATTCCTCCCCAGAGAGGGATCCCGGCCCGCACTCCTGTCACCTGTCGGGGGCACCCGGCTCCACGGCAGCCCAGGCCCTGGGCACTCAGCAGTCCGCTCGACCCCTTGGCCGTGGGGCTCACTATGTGGAAGTGGAAGTCTTGGAAAAGCCGCTGATTGGCACACACCTGTTTATAGCTGGTCCACGTGGTCTGACTCAGAGAATGGAATTCAAATGCTCATCCCTCCTCACAACCATGCAGACTTAGCCACCTGTGTCTGAAAACTTCTGCAGCTCTCAGGGGGCGGCCTGACCTCAAAATGCTTGTTAGGCGTGGCATTGTGAGATGAAATTCAACTCCAGCGTTCGGGGAAGGGCTTTAATCCAGGATTTATTAACAGGCTTTGTTTGTGTTGCTTCTCCTGCATCCCTTGCTCTGTCTCCTTCTTGTTATCTTTTATGGGAGGCCAGGATGGGTGGTTCTGCTGCCTTCTTGAATCCGGTCTTGGACAGAAGCCTGGCACCCATGCCCACACCTGCAGCTCCTGCCGTGGCTGCCCCCCACCCCAAGACACCTGTGACAGTTCATGACCCTGACTACCTGTGCTCCCCGCTCTGGGTTTGCTCCAGACATAGCCGTCAGCCAGGCGGGAGCAGGAAGGGATGACCCTCACCCCCTGTGCCCCACACCTAGGGTGCGACAGCTTCCTCTCACTATAGCCCTCCCATCCCAGCGACGCTAATCCTCCAGACGGTCCAGACCCCCGGGTTCCTGATGGAGCTAACGAGGCACAGAAAGTCTCGGAAAACTGCCCTGGGTCTCGAGGCTCATGAGGGACGGAGCTGGACTCCACAGTCGGGCAAGCGAGCCCCAAAGACTGAGTTCCATCGTGTCTCAGGCAACCGTTGGTCCCAACTGGGAACGATGTGTCCTTCTGGAAAACCGGCAGGAGGAACGTGGGCACAGCCTGCATCACCGTCCAGGGCTGGAGAAAGCCTGTAAGTGAGCTTGGGCACATTTTAGAGGATTCCCCCCGTGTTCAAGAGAACTCAAAGAGCAGATTTTTGCTGGACGTTTTGGAATCAAAACTACACAAGAGGTCACTTAGCCTAAATGCATGGCCAATGGCGTAGCCGGCCGTTTGTGAGCAGAGAGCATCGGAAAGAGGGGCAGTGGGGCGAGACAGATATGAAAACCAGTGGCACGTTTATCCCACTTTAAAATAAGTATGAATTTTCACACACATGACCTAAATCTTTATGTAAAGTGGAATAAACCCCACAAGCAAAAAAATAAAGAGATATATAGATATAGATATATATCTGGACATTCCCCTGACTTAGAACATATCCTCCAAGGATTTTTCTGTAAGGTCAAGTAAAATTACAAGGTTGGCGTTTTCAGAGAAGTCACAAAATTATAGCTGTGGAAAGGGCACTGGAAAGGCCAATGATCATTACAGCAAATTAACATTGGTTAATACCAGAGGGAAGAAGTGCAGAGAGGAAGCTTCCAGCACAGGTCTGCAGCGAAAAGCCTTTCCTCCAACTGACCTGAGTGAGGCTTCCTGCGACCTTGGAACAGGAGGTCCCGGAGTGGGGGTCAGAGACCCTGCCCCAGGCCTTCTTCACTCATGAAATTGTCTGACTGGAAACATCTCTAAGGCTCTGCTTCTAACCCTCTCGGAATCATCAGTCCTACGTCGAGTCAACATCATTCCACACACATGTAAGCACCTGCTCCAACGTGCCAGACATGGGGCTTGGTGGACACGATGGCGAAGGGGACAGAGGTGATCCCTGCCTGCGCAAGACTTACATACGCTGGGGAGACGAGCTCTGAGGGTAGAAGAGTCTTAGCACAGATGAGGAGCACGGAACCAGTCAGGAAAACCTCCACCGCAAGGAGGGAAATCCTGGCTAGAGAGACTCAAACCAAAGTGAGGTCCTTTTTCCTGTCTAACAAGAAGGCCCAGGGAGGTGGCTGTCACTGTTGGTTCAGTTGCTCAACAATGTCAAAACCCACATCTTGGCAAATCTTGGCCTTTCCCTTAGGATCACAAAACGACTGCTGTAGCTCCAGCCATCATGCTCTCTAGGCAGGAAAGGGAGAGAATGGGAGCACAGGCCACATTGTTCCCTCTGAGCAGGAAAGGAAAAGCTTTCTCAGAACACTCGACTGTATCACATGGCCACCCCAGCTGCAAGACAGGCTGTAAGAGCCAGTACTTAGGTGGGCACACAGCCACTCCAAACAAAACCAGGATTCTTCCAGCAAGGAAGAGGAGACGGTGAACGGGTATGTGGTAGCCAATTGTTCGAGCTATTTATTTATTGCTGTGTTAACAAACCACCCCAAACATAAGGACAGAGAACAACCATCATTTTGCATGCTCTGTGGGTCATAGAAACTGGACAGGGTACAGCAGGGATGGCCCATCTCTGGGAAGATGACCGGTAACTCAGATGGCTGAGGGCCTGAACATCTGGAGGCTTCTTTCATCATGTCTGGCCCATGGGCTGGAATGTCTTGAAGGCTGGGCTCTCCTCGCAACTCGGGCTTCCTGACAACACAGCCCTTGAGTCCCCCTAGGGAGCATCTGGGAGAAGCATCCAAAGAGTGAGCCTTCCAAGACAGAGGCCTGCATGGCCTCATCCGACCTCGCCTTGCCGTCATGCAGCACCCCTTTACTGCATTCTAGCTGGTTACGAGCCAGTCTGGCCTTGCGAGAGGGAGCCTAATCCACACTGAAAATCGGAGGACAGAGAGAAGGCAGCCAGGTGAAAGGCTGGGGACAGAGCGCCCCAGGCAGAGGGCAGCACAGGCCAGGCAGCCAGGACCACAGCCCCTGGGGGAGTGAAGGCCTCCAGTATGGCCAGATGGGAGGGCTTGGATGAGGAACAGGGCAAACACAGGTGGCAAGGTGGACAGAAGCCAGAACACATGGGACCCTGTGCGCCAGGGAAAGGGCTTGGGCTGTGTCCTCAGAGCAGCGGGAGGTCACGTAGGATTGTCCACAGGGAACAAAGTGACAGGGTTGCCTATTAGGAAGTTCATAGGCTACACTGGAAGAAATGGATGGGGGCACCTGAAGCCTGGTAGATCAGGAGGATACCAGAGATGACTAGAGGTTCAGACTTGGCAGGGATGGAGGTTGGGATGGAGAGAAGCAGGTGTGGACTGGGATGTGTTTCCGATGGAAGTTGCAGGATTCCACATTCACTGACTGGCGGTTGCAGAGGTGAGGGACAGAGAGGAAGGAATGTGTTCTGAGCGTGAGCACTTAGAGCCCCTGCCAGGTGCCCACAGGCTTGCTTCTTAATACGTGACCCCTATTTGGGAACAGGCACTTTGGTAAAGTCTCTCCAAAATGCAAACCCAGAGATGCCCAGGTGGCTCAGTCGGTGAAGCGTCTGCCTTCGGCTCAGGTCATGATCCTGGTGTCCTCGGATCAGAGTCCCGCATCAGGCTCTCTGCTCAGCGGGGAGTCTGCTTTTCCCTCTGCCTGCTGTTCACCCTGCTTGTGCTCTCTCTGACAAACAAATAAAGTCTGTAAAAAGTAAAATAAAATGCAAACCCAAGCAAGGCTCTCCGAAGCTTGACATTCTTAGCCAGTCTACTTCAACCTCTGGCTGAAGATTAACCAATCTCCTGAGACTGGCCTAGAAAATGTGTCTATGGTTCCTCTGATGCCTTCCCTCCCATGCCTCTAGCCCCACGAACAACAGAACAAGACCGCTCAGCTTCTCAAATCTCTGCCTTTGCCCACCTGCTCGCCTGGCTGTCCTGTGTGCCTCCCGATCACCTCCTCACCCCTTTCTGAAGCCACTTCCTCTGGTCCTGGGGTATCCATCTCATGTCACCATACGCTGTGGTTTTTCTCGACCAGCCCCTCTGAACTGCAGCTCTCGGTAGTGGGCTTCTGGTCTCGCCCTCACTGCTGTATGGCTGAGCCCCGGATTGGGGTAGGCACTCAGCAAAGATTTGGAAAGTCAAATCAATGTGGTCAGTCCTGGGAGCAGGGAAGACACAGGAGGCCACAGGAGACGTGCAAGAAGCAGAGCCAGAGGGAGGAGGACCCCTGTTGCGTCTAAGCCACTTGGCTTCCTCTGCAGGAGGCCGTCAGCTCCTCATGGCTCATTGTCAGCTCTCAATTTTAAAAAGTCAAGAACTTCAAGTCCCTCTGAAGCTACTAGGCAGCAGTAAGTTTCTAGCTCAACAGTCTGACTGTGGCTTGATTTGGAAGTCAAGAGCACATAGACTTCCTGAATCTATTCACGGCTCAAAGGGAATCCAGAAAAGTGGAAGTTAAAAATCAGGATTGGAAAGTGGCCCACCCTTGGTTGGTGGAAACAGAACTGTTCAGTTTCATCGTCTTTTAAAACAACAACCAAAAAATCCTATGAGTGGAAAAAGAGACACGTGGCTTTCTTCAGTGGACTCTTCCAACAACGAGATGAAAACGTCACATGGGAACATGGTCTTTGGAGTCACGTGTGCTGGTCATGATTTTCTGTTCTAAGCCTCAGTTTTCTCTTTGGAAAATGGGAGCATCTTTGTTTTAGGATTCGATGAAGTATATGCCCAGTGCCTGGCATTACAGGAGCACCCAAGTATAACTCTCCCTCTTTGGCGCACTCAGTCAAAACTTTGAACACATATGCACTGAGCATTAGAGCACCTAAATATATAAAGCAAATGTTAACAGACCTGAAGGAAGAAATAGTCAGAAAGACAGTAACAGTTAGGGGGCTTCGATACTCCACATTCAACAATGAATAGATCACCCAGACAGAAAATCAGTAAGGAAACATCAGACTCCCGTGATATGTCAGGCCAGATGGACCTAAAAGACATGGATAGAACATTCCATCCAGCTGAGCAGAGTAACATTCTTCTCAAGTGTACGTGGAGCAGTCTCCAGGATAGAGCACATCAGGCCACAAAACAAATCTTAACACAATGAAGAAGACTGAAGTCATGGGGCACCTGGGTGGCTCAGTAAGTTAAGCACCTGCCTTCAGCTCAGGTCATGATTCCAGAGTCTGGGGATCCAGCCCCACATCAGGCTCCCTGCTCAGCAGGGAGTCTGCTTCTCCCTCTCCCTCTGCTTCTCCCCCTGCTTACGCTCTCTTGCTCACTCACACTCTCAAATAAATAAATAAAATCTTAAAAAAAAAGACTGAAGCCATATCAGACATCTTTTCTAAACACAATGATAATGAAACTAGTAATCAATTACAAGAAGAAAATCAGAAAACTCACCAGTACGTGGAAATGACATGCCCACAAACAACTGATGGGTCAAAGAAGAATCGAAAGGGAAATTTAAAAGCATCTTGAGACAAATGAAAATGGAAATACAACATATCAAAATGTAGGGGTTGCAGGAAAAGCCCTTCTAAGAGGGAAGTTCATAGCGACGAACATTGAAATTAAGAAAAGAATTCTGAATGCAGAGTTGGAGCCCTTCATGGGTTGTCCTTTATTCCCCAATGGCTTCAAGCACCTACAGGGACAGCAACTTCATTTTCCCAACAAGTCTCCTGCTACGGGACACTAGAGTGTTCGTAAGTGCTGCTTGTTAGCGACGCTGCCTGATCGTTCCCCCCAGCCCCACCCCAGGGTGTACTCAGCAGCAAGCACTAGGTCCTTGCTGACATTCCAGAAGCGCTCACGGCTTTTTTAATTTCCCTTGCATTGGGAGAGACAGAGAAAATCCGAGAGGCAGGATGAAGTGCTTGGGGTGGAGGATGGGGCTTCATCCCACGTGTTTTCATGTGAAACTGATAATGCACGTCCCTCTCATTAAAGATTGTTCCTCGCGGTGCGCCATTCAAGCTGCATTAAATTTTAAAACCTAGTTAAATCTGTATTTCTCCAGGCTAAGTGGAAACTCAGTAGATTATTTTCTCCCCAATTAAAATAATAATAAACCTGATTTGGAAAAAAGTAAAATAAAACAAGCTTGAAGAGGCCCGAACATATCTGTTTGTCAGTTTTACCATTACAAATAGAATTAGCCCAGACATTTAAGTGGCTTCCGTGAGCCTTCCGCTGGTGGGTTCCCTCTGTACATATTCTCTGGGCAGAATGTTATTAGGTAAAATTTATCCTCCTTTAATTTATTAGATTATGTCTCTATACTGCTGCACTTATTTTAACAAAGAGGTTTTTAAACAAATAGAAGTAAATGCAGATTTAATTTATTTCACCAGGCGAAGAATTCTCAAGAAAATCAATTTTCATTTGTACAGGTATTCTTGTAGCCTGACAACCCCCCCCCACATTATTACACTCCCACTCCTTCTAGGCGGGCGTTTATGTGACAGATAGCTTCATTTCTCTGCCATGATTCTCTTACTTACAGAAAAATATATTCAAGGAGTATTAAAGGTCTAACTGAAACTGACAAAAGTCAGCAAAGCTTGTGTTAGGGCTTCTACTTCCTGGGGGGTGAGGGGGACCCTTTGGGAAAGGAGCATGCTGCCCTTGGGGATACGGCGCACCAGCTTTTCCGCAGTCCCTCATGTTTTGCTAATTTATTGAAGACCTTTGATGTTATCTAAATGCAAGAACGGGTTTCAGCCCAGCATGAGAGGGTCTGACGATGGATTTTTCCATATCTTCTCTCGGCAGCCGAGATTCTCGGAACCAGGGTGTGCGCGGACGCCCACCGCCAAGGCTCTAAGCGGACCGGTCTTCATGCTGCGGTTCGGGTCATCTTCCCAGCCTCACGGCTCATTGACAGACGTAAATTAGATCATCTTTTCTGTCCTCTGCCTAAAGCCCCTCAGATGACTTTCCATCGTCCTGTCCAACCTCCTTACCTCTCCTCTGTACTATGCGCACTCGAGCTGGCTTCGGTGGGCTTGTGAGAGCCAAACACGCGCCTCTGTTTCCAGCTCTGCATGTGGGGTTCTCCTTGGGAGGTGCAGTCACAGCCGTGACGTGACTATTCGCACCGTGGGATTTGGCAAACACCACAGGTCAGGACTTCAGGGGGTTTTGTTGGTTGGACTGTTGGTTTCTAGATCCAGATGGAAACATTTACACTGCCTTACTTCCACCCCGCCTCCCCACCCTTCATGGTGTTCCAGCCACGCTCACCTGAAACACGGGGAGCGCTTTCCTATAGGGCTTTTGCTTTGATAGGCACTGTAGCACGGAGCACTCTTGCCTCCTGTGGCAAATGCTATCACTCCCCTACTTAGATCCCCTTGTCCTTTCCTCACTGGTTCACCTGGGCTCCCCACCTCCAGCTGCCAGGACCGATCTATCCCCAAGGCTCCGCTCTGGTCACCATGTGCGGCCAGTGTGGAAGGCCTGAGGGCCGGCCGCTAAGATCACCCCCACCATACCCTAAATGCAGACGAGGAGGGGTTGGGGGTCAAACAACCCAGCTCCACATTCCTCCGGGTCAGGTTTAAGTCTGGATGCGACCCTCATTTCCTTGGCTCCCCTTCCCTGTCTTGCTTCCCCAAGACCCCCTCCTAGATAAACTTCTGGTCCCTTAATCTCTGTCTCACGCTCTGCTGGTAGGGGAAGCCAAACTGAGATACCCCCAACCTTCCCTTGGTTGGCTCCTCCCGTTCTGTGCTTCTCAGCTCCCCTCTCTTCACTGAGAGCCCATCCAAGGTCTCCCCTCCCAGCCCCCGTCCTGATAAACAGCGGAGCTTGGTCTTGGACTGAGAGCTCTCCGGGCTCTTGGACCCAGGGCTCCTCCAGCAGCCCCACCTGGGAGGCTGTTGTGCAGCGAGGCCTGGGAACCTGGAAACCAGATCTTCTTTTTCAAGAGTTCCCACAGACATATTTATTCATACTGAACAGTCCCAGAAGAGAACGCCCAGAAGTGGTGTAACAGGGAGACGTACTGTCTTTGCAATAACACTTGATCACGTAATTTGCCAGATATTCACTCGACAAATACTTGCTGAACTCAGGAGAGGACGTCTGACGTCAGACACAGGGACGGGCCCTCCTCTCACCGAGCTTCCACTTGTTATTTTTGTGATTGGAGGTGAATTGATTCTGCGTTCCAAACAGAGAGAGACGTCTGTTGGTGAAATGAAGGAGGGACGGGTTTCCCAGGACGAGTTTCCCCGGGGAGGTTGCCTGGGTCTGGTGTCCCCTCCCGGCAGCATGCCGGGAGAGAGGGGAAAGCAGGCTCTCCTTGGAGCAGAGAGCCCGATGTGAGGCTCGATCCCAGGACCCTGGGATCATGACCTGAGCTGAAAGCAGAGGCTTTAACCCACTGAGCCACCCAGGCGCCCCAGGAAGAGATTTTTTTAAGTCTCTCCCTGCCTGCCTCTCTGGCCTACTTGTAATCTCTGTCTGTCAAATAAATAAATAAAATCTTAAAAAAAAAATTCTCTTCCTCCCTTTTTGATCCGCACTGAATGCAATGTCCTGAGTAAGGGGAGGTTCTGGGCTCTGTTGTGGTTGTGTCCTCTGCTTGGAGGTGAAGGGCGGAGCTGCTGGTAGTTCCAGGTCCTGGGTCCCAGGCCCCAGCCCGTGGTCACTGCACCTACGTGCTGGCCTCTGCAGGGACCACTGGGGCCTTTCTGATCTGGTAACCACAGTGGGCATCCTGACCCTGTTTTAAAACTTGGGTGGACAGAGCTTCTGTCTTCCCGATGACATTTCCTCATTGACTTTCTGGAGTGCAATCCAGGCAGCCTTGATGGACCCTAACCAGGTCCTCTAAACGCAGACTGTTGGGGTTGGGTGTGGGGCTCCAAGACCTCTACCATACAAAGGCCTGCTCTCTCCCTACTTTGCAAACGGTATAAAAGAGAACGGGGTGAACTTTGGCAAGCCTTGCCTAGGAGCAATATCACAAATCTATAAATATTCTTTATTCCCAAAGGAAGGAGGGACCAGGTGAGTCCTACAAAGGTCAGACGTTACGGGTTGGGGAGGCAGAGAAGCTAGGGTATCTGGACACGAAACACCTGAAAGATCCTGCATCTTTGGAAAGGTAGCTCTATACAGAATTCTGCATTCCGGCTTTATTATTATTTCCATTGAGGTGAAATCCACATGACATACGATTAACCATTTTAAGTGTACAATTTGGCGGCATTCCATGCCTCCACGATGGTGGGCAATCACCACCTCTCTCCAGCTTCCGAACATTCTCCTCATCCCAGAAGAACGTCTGTACCCAGGATGGGCTGTCAACAAGAATGCCCTCACTGCAAAGACCCCCAGGTGTCCTGGGTTCAGAACCCCACCTGTCTCTCCCCAGGCCTTAGGGCCCCAGGCCTCAGCATGCTGGCTGGGACGCCGCCCCCTCCCTTTAGACGGCGTGCCCTGTGCTGACAGGCTGCACCCCCCGTCAGGTTTCCGGCCCTCCCTGCCCCACATTGGTGTCTCCAGCCCAGTCTTGTAGATGGGCCTCTACCCTTGGGAATCTGGGTTCTGTGCCTGGACTGTGGCCCCAGCACCTACACCTGCAGCCGGACTCCTCCCCAGTTCCCACGCACACGGGCGCCCCAACCAGGCCCAGCCCTTCCATTCCAATGGTCTCATTCCCTTTCCTCCAATCTTACAGGCCCCACGAACACCACCTCCCCTTCCCGAAATGCAAGTGTCGTCCCAGCCCCATCACCCCGAAAACACCTGTCAATTTGGGAAGAGGCCAACGGCAGCCCTTTCTCTGGATTTTCAGGTTCTGCTGGCCCGTTTCCCCCTGGGGCACATTTATCTAGCCCAAGACAGAATCTTTTAATTCCCTGCTTTCCGCCTCTGTGGGCTCCGGGGATGAGCAGAGCCCTTCATCTGGTCATTACCGCGTTTCCCTCCTTGAGCATCTGCGGAGAGGCGCGGGTTTCTCGGCTTCCCCTTTGGAGAGCATGAAAGGGTCTGCCACGGCCCGGGGGGCGCCGTTCAAACGAGGCCGCAACGCTTCCCCCTCGGCATCCGGGAGCCATCTGCCCGGCGGTCTCCTCACTCCCTGACGTTAAACAAAGAGGAAACCAAGGTTTCCTTAATTGGGGCTCATAATCAAGAATCTGTAACGGGGTCTCTTGGAAATTAATTCAGCTTGATTGTTCTTGAGACCTTTACAGAGGAGCTGGCGTCGGCTCTGACACCGACTTGTCCCATTTCCATCCCGTATGAGCTCTCTAACAAGGCTGCACTGCCGGCCCTTGGCTCACAAATTAGAAAAAGGCAGGATGGCCCCAGCAGCTACCTCCTGGCCCGCTCCCGCAGGACGGCCGCGTCGGCCCCACCGCTGGGCGTCCTTCCTCATCCCCACGAGCTGAGATTGGTTCCGAATGTGACTTCAGGTTTGATTTCACCCCATCCCCTCAACGCTGTCACGGTGCTTTTTTTTTTTTTTTCCAAAGAGCCTCACTTGGTCATCCATCTAGTGGAAATTGGAACAGAATGGCATCAAGAATTGTAACTGAGGTCCTGGTCCACGGGGAGCCCGCAGTGCAGCGAAGGGGACCTGGGTCTGCAGCTCACGCCAGCCACTCCCTAGTGAGGTGCCTTATTCACCCTCGAGGCCCTCAGTCTATCTCATCTGTGCAATGGGGACAATCGCAAGCCTGCCGTCCAGGGTTGCTGGGGGGAATCGAGGGGATAAGAAACACCAGCGCGGACACTGTACCTGCCCGGAGCGGACCCCAGGCGACCACTCCCTGCAACCCTCCAGGTCCTTCACACTGGGGGCGTTCTCCCCCCTCGGCTTGGTGTCTGAGGCCTTTGCGTTTCTGAAGGCTGTGATAGAAATCAGATCGCGGTTCTAATTAAAAACATCCAGCTTGCTGCTCAACGGCACTCGTCCCGACTCGGTTCCATCCGATTCCTACCTGTGCGGAATCACAGGGCATTATCGGAGAGATAATTGTGGTGTCAAAATCCCATGCTACGCCCCATTGCCAGGCGCTCATTGCCAAAGTTGGAAACATTCAGCAGGACGGTAATACTCAAATCGTCAGCAAAAGCCAAGGAGAGAAGTAAAAAATGTATGAGTACTGAATGAATTGATTTTCATAAAATTAACATTATGCTGTATAATAACATTTCCCAATATAAAGTCTTTTTCATATTAATATTTATAAGACTGTAAAGATTAAATCATACCTTTGTGATTATTTTAATCTTTTTCTAACCTTATTCTGTTCCAAAGATAGGAGTTGGTTGTGGTTGGATGTCTGGGTTTTTTGGTGGTGTTTTTTTTTTTTTTGATTTTTCTCTTTTTTTTTTTTTTTGGTCTTTATCTTCCAAATGTTCTAGTAGAATTCTGAATTCTTCCAACAGGGAGATAATGTACGTTTAGTGACAGTTACACACACACGCACACGAGTCTGTCCTTAGGCTTTTGGTACCAAAAATGTATGTGGATACCCAGCTTAGAACAGTGTTCATTCTCTTGTGTTTTATTTGCAACGATCCCCATCTTGCACAGTGTGAAGGTTATGGAAATAGGAGATTAACAGAAGCATGTTCCGGTTGCCCCCTTACTCCCCATTCTGGGGGCTCTGGGAGGCAGGGCTGCTGGGCTGCAGGTGGACAGCCGGAGTCGGGGAACAGCGGCACCGTGGGCATGGCGGGCAGCAGGCAGTGCACCTCAGCGGGCTTCCTGCAGGTAGCCTGGCACTCCAGGGGTGAGCAAACTCCTGAGCTGTGGTGCACAGAAGCCCAGCAGGGGTCAGGAAGTGAGGCCCAGCAGCCACCACGTGACAGGCCTCCCTTCCTCAGCCCCGCGGAGGTGGGGAGACCTACCCTTCTTCCTTTTGCAGCAACAGATTTTTTTTTTAAGCTTCACTTTCTAAAATATCCTTACCAATATTTTAAGTGTGGACTTCTCTTGGAACATTTGAGTGTATCCTTGGCGCTGAGCGATGATGAGATGCACACGGCTTACCCAATCTGTCACCGATGATCCTGGGTGCCCCAGGACGCAAGCTCAGAGAGGGGCACGCACTGCTGGAGCGCCAGCTGGGTGTGGGGTTAGAGACGTCACCCGTGGCAGGGGAGGGGACTGCAGGATTGGGGGGGGTGCTATTGAGCTCCAATCCAACCTCAAGGAGGGTCTCTGACAGCCCCAGTGGGAACTCTGGAGACAAGACGACCTCTTGGAGCTGTCCTGGGGGTGACATGGCACCAGATGCTGGCCCTCCTGGGAAGGGGTGTGACTGGGGCCAGTGCCCTCTCCTGTAGACATCATCCATGAAGGGGCCACATGCTGAGGGTGTTCTGCCAGGGGCCCTCCTGGCACACAGTGGAGCAGGCCTTTATTTCTACAGATTGAAAGGGACAGCACATTGCAGAGCCCACCACGGCTAGCCAGAGGGATTGTTCTAAAAGGCAAATCTGACTGCATTACCCCTTTATATCCTTCTTTATATCCCACTGGTCCCCAGCGCTCTTGGGATAGAGATAAACTTCTCCACTTGGCCCTTGCCCGCCTGTGTAACCCCATCCCTCTCCACTCTGACTTCATGCTTGCCCCATGTCCTACTGCCACAGGGCCTTTGCAAATGCTGTCTCCTGTGCCCGAATCACTCTTCCCCTCTTTTCACCTGCCTAACTGACCCCATCTCATCCTTCAAGGGTCAATTCCTCAAAAAGCCACCCCAGCTCCTTGACCAAGTCAAATCCTCTGACACCAGGCTGTGAGAGTGGCATGTGACTTCCCTAGAACACAATTTGCAATTCTACATTCATTTCTGATGATTATTGGACTCTCGTCTAGCGTCCCACTGGATTGTAAGTGCTGTGAACTTGGGGCCATGTCAGGTTTTCCTTCACCACCATTTTCCCAGACCCTCACACAGGCCGGGCCCATAGTAGGTACTCAATAAAAACTTCTTGGAAGAATGAAGCAATTCATTTACACATATTAATAACAGGCATTGTAACTATGTGGAAATGTTCATATTATAATCACATGAATAAATGAGTGACTATATATATCTACTCATCAATCAATAACTCCCACAATGGGGGAGCTCACAGGTGATCTGCGACTCATTCCCACATTCTTGTCTAAGACAATACACAAGAAAAGTAAAAACGGCTTGTATTTCTGTCCCTGA
Source organism: Mellivora capensis (assembly GCA_004024625.1). Taxonomy (NCBI): domain Eukaryota; kingdom Metazoa; phylum Chordata; class Mammalia; order Carnivora; family Mustelidae; genus Mellivora; species Mellivora capensis. Next base: position 28,479 of record PISX010023242.1, read on the forward strand.
AATCTATGACTGATTGGCCCTCCAACAGGTTAATAAACAGCGGTGGGCCCCGAAAGACACCAGGGAGCCATTTTTCCAAGCAAGGACACAATTTGCCAGTCGCGGGGATTTAGTAAATGGCCCTCTGGTGGACCGAGAAAGAATGGGCTTTCCTGAATTGGGCCAGACCTGGCCACCTCCGAGGGGTCTCGTGATGCAGGCGGGGAGCCTGGACCCTGGCCATGCACCTGGCAGCCTCCTGGAACTCTTCCAACATGCTTCCATCCCCACCGTGGACATCCTGGGCTCCTAGCTCAAGAGCTAGAAGGGGAGAGGACAGGCATCATCAGCTCCCATCACTCCTTCTTCCTCTGGGTCCCAAAAATTTCCCCCGGACTCCCGGCTCCTGAGAAGTCTCCCGGGCACCAGCACTAAGCTCCTGAGGGCACTCCCACTGCACAGAGGCAGAGACCCGGGCTAAGCGTCTTGCCGGAGCTTGAACCCCACCAGCCTGCGGGCTCCCACGTCTCCCCTGGGGACTCGCCTGCCTGGGGTGAACGCTGCTGAGGCTCAGAGCAGGTGGAGACCAGAAAGCTCGGGGAGGAGTCTCAGGGCATCAGACAGGTGGGCCTTTTGTGTTTAAAGTGTGCGGTCTGCAGCCACTGATGGTCAGTGTCATCCCCAGGCCTCGGACTGGTGCACGGTAGCCCATCTCTGTGCAGAGCGGGAGGACCGGAAAGACTAGGAGATGAGATTCCGAGAGACCCTAGTAGATCCGGCCCTGAGGACCGCTGCCTCTGCGGGAAGCCGCTAAGACCACCCCAGCCTAACGACCTCGCCCCGGTTCCCGGCCCCAGCATAGCTGCCCACATGGAGAAATCCCTCTGGACCCCCTGAGTGTTTTCCTGATGTCCAGGCCCTAAATGGCAGGTCAAGCCGGGAACCACCAGACCGGGAGAAGAAACTCCCCTTGGTGCCCCGCCCCCCTCAAAACCCTGTGGCCTTCTGGTCCCAACCCTGCTCTGGAAAGTAAATGTTATGAGGTCAGTTCTTTCCTAACACATCAGCAGAGCATGACCAAAGCATTTTCCCCCAACCGATAGGGTTATCCATCAATGCCAGTGAGTGGGATGCAGGTTTCCTGAGCTCCCAGCAAAACACTGCTGCTGAAAGCATACACCTGTTTCAGAGGGGCCTGCCAGGGATCAGCCCAGAGAATTCCTCAGAGGACAGAAGGGCTGGGTCTGAGCCACTCTCCCTCTCAATGGAAAAGGGAGCATCTTTATTACCCCAGGGGTGACCTAAAGCCAGGAGAGCAGACAGGCCTCCTGGTTCTTCTTTGCGGCTTCAAGGACTTCCATGCCGTTGCATTAGGATGAAAGGTCAAGGGCTATTTCCGGAGAGGCAAAGGCTGCCCACTTAGGCACACTCCAGTCACCTTGTCTCCAGCCACACTGGCAGGTGTGATGGTCCCATCGCCCAACGGCCGCCTCCCCCAGTTAGGAAGAACCCCTCCACCTTGCAATCTGGGTACCTCCTTTCCTCGGGGAGAGGGGGGCGGCCTTGGCTAACGAGGAGGAGGGGGAGGGGGGCGGCCTTGGCTAACGAGGAGGAGGGGGAGGGGGGCGGCCTTGGCTAACGAGGAGGAGGGGAGAGGGGCGGCCTTGGCTAACGAGGAGGAGGGG
>PISX010023243.1:0-15949 GCA_004024625.1 Mellivora capensis
TTAGGGAGCTAATATGGTCTGAATGCCAGGTGGGAAAAATGTGAAATTGGTACAGGAAAGGAATAAAAATGTCCGACTTCCAAATGATAGATATGTGGAAGAAGAGTCATCTTTGAAGATGAAGAAGAGAAATCCAAGAGAGGATAAAGCAAGATGCTATGGTCTTGTAGCATCCTCCCCCCCCCCCAAAAAAAAAGAGTCCTGCACAAGGGTTGAAGCTGAGTGTTACATCCTGGAACATATTGGTCACACCAAGGTACCACTAACCTGTAGGTGAATTATATTCCCTGGTTAAATGTCACTACTTTATCTTTCACAATTGCTCTTATGATTATGCTTTTTGAGTTTGGCATTTCATTTTTCCATCAAATATTCTCTGGAAATGTGGATTTTTCAGTGCAAACACAGTTTGTGCAGACAGCAAATCAGAAATAATTCTTGCATTACGGGCCTGATAACAAAAAAATACATGTAAGTATACAGGGAGTTTTATCATGGATGATTTACCTTAGAGATAAATTTTAAAAGGATTTATATATATATATATATATATATGTATATATATATATATATATTAGATTTTATTTATTTATTTGACAGACAGACACCACAAGTAGGCAGAGAGGCAGAGAGAGAGAGGAAGGGAAGCAGACTCCCCGCCGAGCAGAGAGCCCAATGCAGGGCTCCATCGCAGGACCCTGGGATCACAACCCAAGCTGAAGGCATAGGCTTTAACCCACTGAGCTACCCAGGCACCCTCAAAAGATAAAATACTTATACAAAAGCTTTAGTTTTCATAAGAACTTACATAAACATTTGTTCATGAATTTAATAATAATATTATAATAATAATAAATTAGTGGAATGAGAATGAGAATAACCTGAATCTAGTGGTATCTTTTCTATATGTTTTATATTTGCATCCTCCATGAATTCAGTGAGAATCAATGGCTTCTTTTATGTAACCAACTGGAATTTGGGAAATTCATTCTTGGATAAAATATTTACCATGATGAAACCAGCCAAAGGTAAATAGCATTTTCTGAAACCCAAATTGAGCTGGTTTAGTCTTTGCTGTATTCACTCCCCTTTCTGAAGACATTAATATTGCAGCGGTAGTCATAACCCTTCATTTTAAAGGCAAGAAGTTGATCTTACAATCCTCAATGCAAATTTTGGAAGTCATGTATCTTTGTCTGGGCACTAAAGCCTCTTGGTCAATTAAAGCTTAAATCCTGTCATGAAAACTAATATTTCTATAGCTTCTCTGAAATAAAACAGCCAAATTATTTTTGGCCTCCCAATGGTTTTTTATGTGTGCTTATTACTAAAAATAAGGTCAAAGATTTGAGTTTGGGTTTCATTTTAAATGAGGCTTAAACAGAAGAAACATAATATCTTTACCAAACAGCTACAGAAACAACTGGGCCATCACTGTTAAATTAGTTTGAAAACTAGGTTTGAATTTACATATTTGGGAAATCACAACTCATGGAAATACTAAATGCCAGGGAAAGCTGTGACAGGTCCATTTTTCTTTTTACTTTTTTCTTTTCTTTTCTTTTCCTTTCTTCCTTTTCTTTTCTTTTTCTTTTTTACGTAAACTTACAAAGTAAGTGCTAAGTCGAAGTAAAGGACAGTAACATGGTAAATTAATTTAAAAATTATAGTAGAACATTCTTATCATAGGGGCCCCTGGGTGGCCCAATCAGTTAAGTGCCTGCCTGTGGCTCAGGTCACGATGTCAGGGCCCTAGGATAGAGTCCCACATTGGGCTACCTGCTCAGTGGGGAGTCTGATTCTCCCTCTCCCTGTCCTCTGTAGTGCTGGCCAGTTAAGTCCATGATCATCTTTTCTCCCTTGTCTGAAAGACTGGGACATATTTCATAAATGTGTACTTATCTTTTTTCTCCTAAAACTGAGAAATGGTTGTAGAGCAATCCTAAGCTATTTACCCTCCGTTAAGATTTATGTTTTCTAAAAAGGAAAATCATGGTAAATCAAGTCTCATTGTCTTGTAATTTATTTAAATTCACAGACATTTATTTAAGGATAATTATCATGCTTCATAGAGCCATATCAATCCACTGGAAAAAAGAGAGGACTTTGCTATGATGCTTTCCAAAACCAAAATAACATTTATATATTTGGATACAACTAATTCTGAGAATGAATGCAAACCAAAATAAGAATATAATATAATATAATATAATATAATATAATATAAAAATATCTAATATAATATAAATATATATTTTCATATGTATGGTATACAGGACATTAGAATTGTCTAAAATAAAAGAAAATTTGTTATATATAAGCTTTCTGCTATTGTTAGCAAATAGAAACATGTCTTAGTATTTTCAGGACATTTTAAAATGTGCCTGGAGTTGTCATCAGTTTTCCAACGTTCATGTTTTTCTTTCAAAATATTTTATTTTTTCCTGTATTCTCACATATATATCTTCCAAAACTATTATAACAATTCTGTATAATTGTATTCACATGACTGTAAAGGATTCTACATTGTTTCCTAACTGCACTGAAGCTTTAACTTGTATCTAAAATAGCACACTGAAAAAAAAACAACAATAAAAATAATTTTGTCTTTTCATTTCCTTTCACAGAACAGTTGGACAGAAATGTTGTGTTATAATTGTATATTTATTGTATAAATTGTTATAATTGTATAATTGCTATAATTGTATAAATGTTAATGTTTAGAGTCTTTAATATCTCTTTAATATCTCTTGACTTTTCCACTTTATTCTTCAAATTCCGTGTTCTTATAATGCTCATATTTTAAAGTAGGATAAAAGCTACTACAATGTAACACATACAATTGAAGAAACTCATTTACTCAGGTTGTGAAAGTCATTTGTAGCTTCCAATTATACCACTTGCATCATTAACAGATAATAAGACACAAACACACTGCATACTTTCCAATCACTTGAACTAGTTTATTTTTTCATTAGTAAAATGCCAATGTGCACCATATCTGCCAACTCCACATCTCTGGAAAATATCTGTCTAAGGCCAACTTCACCTCACAAAACTTTAAGAAATTGCAGAGCTTGTCTGTTTTGAAGGATTTCAGTGCTTTCTGTTGTGTTTTGTGGATTTTCTGCTTTTAAATTATTTTTTTAAATACAGAACATGATTATAAATAATTAAATTTGAAAAATAGATTAATACATTTTTAGTATAGTACTCATAAATTTCAGAAGATAGTTAGATCCTACTACTAACTTATGGATACGAGGGCTGCAACAGAATTTGAAATTGTACCTTTTTCCTCATAAATAATGAATATTAGAGGACCAAAATGTAAGATTTTCAAGATGCTAGAAATTAGAGTAACTGCTATCACCATCCCTCACATAAGATCAAGAGACAGGTTTTAAAGTAACAGCCACGCTAGTTGGCTAAGATAGCTTTACCGGGGAGTTCACTAGTCTGACAATGTGAAATTATCTGATCTTGACAATTTCAGTGTCATTTCTCCTAACGATATTGGTTGGTCCTCTATTTCAATTTTTTCCAGATATCTATTTATGTTAAAGAGCACTGCTTTAATTTATAAAAAAAGGGATTTAGGAGAAGAATTTAAGGGATGTCTGGGTGGCTCAGTTGGTTAACTGGCTGCCATCAGCCCAGGTCATGATCCCAGGGCCCTGGGATTGAGTCTCACATTGGGCTCCCAGCTCAGTGGAGAGCCTGCTTCTCCCTCTGCCTGCTGCTCTCTCTGCTTGTGCTCACTTTCTCTTTATCTCTCTCTGACAAATAAATAAAATCTTTAAAAAAAAAAAAAAAAGGATGAACCACCTGCCTTAATCCAACTCTTCCTCATGTAATTTAGTGCTCAGGAAAAATATAGTTCTGTTTTAATTCATGAAATATCTTTTTTTTTTATTCATGAAGTAGCTTGATAGAAGTAATTATCCCTGTCCCTCAAACACTACAAGAGCAGTCATTTTTTTTTTCTTTTCCTCACCAAATGAAAATGATGTGTGTGGGCACCCGGGTGGCTCAGTTGGTTGGGCATCTACCTTCCACTAGGGTCATGATCCCAGAGTCCTAGAATCGAGTCCTGCATCAGGCTCCCTATTCAGTGGGGACTGTACTTCTCTGACCCTCCCCTGGTTGGTGCTTTCTCTCTCTCTCTCTCAAATAAAGATAAATAAAATCTTAAAAAAAGAAAAGAAAATGTGTGTGCTTGTTGTAGGGCCTAAACTTTACATAAGACAAAAGTTTTCCCATGAAAGTGCTGTTTTTCTAAAATATAGTACCCTAGCAGCATAAACTTATACTCTTCCCCAAAAAAAAAAAGATTCTGAACAATCAGTACTCTATAGCCCTCATTTTCTGAAACACTATTATTAATGATTCTACAGAAAAGTGTGACCATCTTCATGCTTCTCTGTTTCCTTTTAGTAGTAGAATCTCAAAGTATTAACCAGACACATATTCGGTCAGCCTTACACTGTTATTTGCCAGCCTCTTTTGCACATTAGTATGATTATATGACTAAATTCTAGCCGATGGCTTAATAAACACATGACACATGAAACTGGTGTGTCATGTCTTTATTTTTTTTTAAGATTTTATTTATTTATTTGACAGAGAAAGATACAGCAAGAGAGGGAACACAACGAGGGGGAGTGGGAGAGGAAGAAGCAGGCTTCCCGTGGAGCAGGGATCCTGACGAAGGACTGGATTCCAGGACTCTGGGATCATGACCTGAGCGGAAGGCAGACGCTTAACGGCTGAGCCACCCAGGCACCTGTGGAGTGTCATGTCTTTAAAAGATAGCTTCTTAGTCTGTTTCTTCTTTCTCTTTTCCTGCTGGTGGAAGGCCATCCTTGAAGGGGTAGACAACTACTACACACTAACAGAGTGATATGACAACCAAAATGAAGAAACTATGATCCTTGGATGAGGTAGGGACACAGAGAGGTGAATGTTAGATTTAGATAATTTTAGCTTATATTCCCACTTACACAGTTAACCTTTTTAATTGTGAAACAATTCAAACACAAACAAAAGCACAGAGACATCCATGTGTGTATCACCCGGAATTAGCAAAATTTAACATATTATTAAATAAAACACCAAATAATGTATCTTTCTTTCTTTGAAGTACTGGCTGTCTTGAATTTGGTGTGTGCCTTTTCGATCTGGGCTTCTGTAAATGTATTACAAGCATATGTATCCAACAGAAATATAGTATTTTTATTGCATTCAAAGGTTTTACCTGAAGGATATCTTACTATACAATGGATTCTGTAACTTTTTTCACACACTAGTGTGTTTGATTCATTTACTTTTATTATGTTTATGTATATATTTTAATCTCTTTGACATCCTTTTATTTGTGTGTGTGTTTACTTACCTTGATTTTCTGTGCTTTTCACAAATACTGCTTCACCTTCTTTTTGGCAATACTGAGCTTTTTTCTTACATGCATCTTTTCTTTACTGATTTGCAAGTTGCATCACCTGTATCCATTTTTTTTTCCCAGAGATTGCCATTTGCAACGAAGTGGATGGAACTAGAGGGTATTATGCTGAGAGGAATAAGTCAATCAGAGAAAGATAATTATCATATGATCTCTCTGATATTAGGAATTTGGGAGGCAGGGTGGGGGGTTTGGGGGGTATGGAAGGAAAAGAAACAAGATGGGATCAGGAGGGAGACAAACTGTAAGAGACTCAATCTCACAAACAAACTGAGGGTTGCTGGGGGTGTGGTAAGTAGGGAGAGGATGGCTGGGTTATGGACATTGGGGAAGGTATGTGCTATGATGAGTGCTATAAAATGTGTAAGCCTGATGATTCACAGACCTGTACCCCTGGGGCAAATAATACACTATATGTTAGTAAAAGTAATTAAAAAAATAAAAATAAAAACAAAAATACATGCATTGGGATATCTGGATGGCTCAGTCAGTTAAGCATCTGCCTTTGGCACAGGTCATGATCCGAGGGTCCTGGGACAGAGTCCCACATCAGGTTCCCTGCTTAGCCGGGAGTCTGTGCTCACTTTCTCCCCCTCTTTGACAAATAAATAAATAAAATCTTAAAAAAAATAATAAAAATGCATGCATTGATTATTAATAAACTCGAAGATATATAAGAAAATCTCTATTCCCATTTTTAAAATTTATTTTCTGTTCTACTCTTGAATAATATGATAGTTAAAACAATTAAGTGTACAGTTATTTTTTAAAGTTTTTTTTAAGATTTATTTATTTATTGAGGGAGAGAAAGAGAGCATGGGAAGGCAGAAGTAGATAGAGAGAGACTGAATCTTCAAGCAGACTCCCCACTGAGCACAGAGCCCAATGTGGGAGTCAATCCCAGCACACTGAGATCATGATCTGAGCTGAAATCAAGAATCAGACACTTAAGTGACGGAGCCACCCAAGTGCCCCATTTATTGTTATTTTTTAATTCACCTTATTCACCTTTTTTTAAAAGTTGCCAATAGTTAAATTCATCAAAAGACTCCATTGATTTCTTTCTTCACCATTAATTCTTGTAGTCTACATCTTTCTTAGTTCAATCCACTTTCTGACTAAGTATGTACATTTATACTTCTTTCAGTGGCCTAGTGGTAGTTAGGGTCCAGGGTAAGTAAAATGTTTATTATGCAGTTTTCCTCCTAAAATATGTGCGTGCACGCGCGTGCGCACGCGCGCACACACACACACACACACAAAGTAAGATATCCCATGTATAGTATTCAGTCTCCACCAATTTTTTTAAAGATTTTATTTATTTATTTGACAGACAGAGATCACAAGTAGGCAGAGAGGCAGGCAGAGAGAGAGGGGAAGCACTTTCTCCTCTGAGCAGAGAGCCCGATGTGGGGCTCGATCCCAGGACCCTGGGGTCATGACCTGACCTGAAGGCAGAGGCTTAACCCACTGAGCCACCCAGGCACCCCTTTACCAATGTTTAAAATAACCCCTTAAATCAAACATTTCTCGGGACTGCTAAATGACTGATTTTATTATTTTTTTATTGAGTAATTATAAGATTTATGGAAAAAGTTTATTTCAGAAAGCTGAATTCATACAAAGAAAATTTATCACAAATTATATAGAAAAGAACCATTGTTAAGTGTGTTTAAAACCATGGAAATCAGTCTCTACTAAGAAGTCCTAAATGGAAGATTGGGAAAGAAAGCTAAAACAATTGAATTCAAAAAAAAAATTTTCTGGTTTTTTTTTTAGACATTAAGCTAAAATAATATTAAAAAGTGGTATCTAATGGCAATCTTCCACACAGTACTTTACTATTATTCTTTTGACTATATCATCATTTTATTTTAGTGTAAATTCTTATCCTCTAAGTTAATCCATACTCTATTTATGTCTGAGATGCAGCAATATGTATTGGGTAATTGTCTTTATTTAATTATTTGTATCTTAAAGACCTTCTTGTTAATCTACTGCTCTGCATTGAATTGAATTGAAATTAATGCAGTTTTTAGTACAAATGATTTAAAAACTTATTTCTGTTTAGTGGCAATCAATGTCACTTTCAGCTTTAAGGTTACAATCAAAAAAGAGGAAGATTTTTATTAATACTTTGGATTAAGGATATCGCATTATGAATGAAAACTAAAAAGACAGTTTGTTCTCCAAGCATCAAAAGCCACATTTTATAAAGCACACTCAGGTAGATTTATACTGTCACATATGTCTATTTATATTATTCATGCTGGTGAGCTCACTCATTTTTAATTTGTGAACATTCAGAGATTGTTCTATGAATAACATTTAATTTTATTTTTGTTTAAAATAAGTAGGTATCATAGGCAGAAATCTGGGAATCCTTGCTACTCTCCAATGTTTAGCATTGGTGTCTGAATGGTCAATAGGTCATGTCCATTCTAGAATTCATGTCAAAACATGTTTTAGAAAATAAATATGACATGACTTGGACAGTATGCAGTATAACTGGTTAAATATATCACAAAATATTAACAAAAATTTTATATGTCATGAAAAAGGTTTTTAAAGCACTAGACATTTCCCATATGGTTATTCCTGAAGCCAGAAACACTGTATTTTTAGTCATTAAGAAATGGAATGAGAGGAGGAGGAGACACAGCTTGGAGACAGTATATGGTAGTAGTTAAATGAATTCTGCCAATGCATTTTTCTCTAACTCTGCATTTCCCAGGGTGAGAATTTTTTAATAACATTTTCAAGGAAAAAGGAATTCTCTCTTAGTTGCTTCAAACTGAAAATAGATTAGTATAATAGACCAGTGGATAGTATAAGGGAAGTTTATATAGAACAGAATATCTTATTTTAACCTTCAAATGTCAAATAAAGAGAGATGAAGGAACAGAATTTGTAATGAAACATTTTTAGTCAAATGGCAGAGTACTATGGTTCATCATCCTATTTCTCGTTCTTGGGCATAGAAAGACTACAGTCCCCAGTCTCCCTTGAGTAAATGTTGATGTCATGTGACCAAGGTTTGACCAATATTGTGTGGAAGATGCTGAAAATGTTTTCAGGCATAGCTCTAAAAAACTTACTCATGTGATACTCTTTTTTTCCTATCACATAGTAACTTTAGAGGCCACTTGCACCAAATTATATAGCTAAAAATGGAAGCAGTCTGGTTCCTGAGTTACTGCTTGAAAAGGAGAAGTGCTCAGCAAAGCTCAGAATCCACACACCCATTTTGGACTAATACATGAAGAAGAAACAAAATTCTATTATAGTTAGCCAGTGAGATGTTGAAATGTATCTATCCTTTCTTGACTAATTTGGAATATTGCAATTTAATCTATCCCATCCTGACTAATCCAGAAAATAGAAAACAGAAACTAAAATATGTGGCAATAGTGAAGAACTAAGTGCAGGTGTTGAGGACTTGGGTTCTAGGGGCTAGAAAGGTGGTGATCACTATTATACAGGAAGAAAACATTTAGTAGTCCTAAAATATGCAGTTGCTTGGGAGGAAGTCAGGAAACATGGATGGATAAAATGAAGGCAAGAGTGTGTGAGATTACTACTGACTGCACTTGATAAATTATTACAGGAAAAAGATGAGTTCAGAATTGGCAGATTCATGAGCATAAGGATAAGAAAATAGGAATAACACAGAGATTTTACCCCTTGCAGCATTAGATCCCAAACTGTAAGGGATGGGATTACAAAGTCTTTGAATGACAAAGTCATGTTATGGTCCTCACATTGAATAAGGTCACATGAAGAGGGGTACCTGGGTGGCTCAGTGGGTTAAAGCCTCTGCCTTTGGCTCAGGTCATGTTTTCAGGGTCCTGGGATTGAACCCCGCATCTGGCATCTGGGCTCTCTGCTCAGCAGGGAGCCTGCTCCCACCCCTACCCCCCACTTGCCTCTCTGTCTACTTGTGATCTCTGTCTGTTAAGTTAAAAAAAAAAATCTTTAAAAAAAAAGTCACATGAAGAAATGAAGAGGCTGAAGCTACAGCGACTTCTAATATAATTCTTAGTTAAAAAAGGAACTGAGGAAAAGAGAATTTAAGTCTGTTGCTTTCTACATATTGTACCAGATAATCTTCAATAAACACCATTCAGTTGAGAAGGAAGCATGGTGATGTGAATAAGGAAAATAATTATTCTTGAGATTTAAATTAAAGAAAGAACTATGGGTATGATTTTCGGTATGGGGAACTGACCAGAAGTAAATAGAGTAGAACTCTACTCAGTTTTTTACAACAATATATTGCCAAGGAAACCTGACTGTTGAACATTTAAAGTGAGACTTGGGTTTCCATTATCTAGAGGCACGCATCTCCTAAGGAATTCTCGTTTCAGACTCAGACAAGTAGACTCATGGATGAGTAACTTCCCAGAATGCAGGTTCTAGAGAGACATGTATAGGAAAGTTGTTTCCCTAAGTAAGGTGTTTTCATAATAGTTAGTCAGTGAGAATGCAGTGTTTCTATCAGACAGGGACTATTGCATGTCTTCTACTTTTCTCCTTTCTGATTGAGCACGTATATCGCAGGCATTCTTTCCCTGTATTGGCTTTGTGGGACCAGACAACCTGTCATTGTATTTGATAGGTCATTAGACCAACAGGGGCCATAGCCAGACTTGTGAGAGACGACTGATGACCCTGGTTTTCAGACACATGCACTGACAAAATAGGGCTAAATAGAACTGACTCCTTTGAGAGGTGGCAAGTATGTTCAGTATATGGAAAGAATAGAATAGTTTGGTGACCATAATAATGAACTGCTGGAGAGGTAATATTAGGTGTTCACCATATCCTCTACCTGATTCTGACCAATGGAATGGAGAAAAGCTCATCCACATTCTTTTGGCCAGACTCAGGCATAGGATGTAGTGAACACCTAAACTTGTCTCTCCAGCAGTTCATTATTATGGTCAACAAACTGTAGGCCAATTCTGGGTCCAGATCTTAAAAACATTTTACATGACCCTGAAGTCTTATAATGGGTTTGGAGCCTTGTATTCTAGGTGTCAGAGCTACAAGATTATTGGAACACTGATAGCTGTTGTGCAAATTCAGTCTTTGTTATACAGAGATAAATAGATGTGTGTGTGTGTGTGCACGCACATCTCTCTCTCTCTCTCTACATATATATAATTTATAGGAACAATATAAATATTATATATCATGTATAAATGCATATTAACATACACACTTTCCTTTGTAATATAAACACATCCTTATTAATTCTGTATTAAGAACTATTCCTTATGGCAAATAGTTCAGAATTGTTGGGAGACTATAAAATATTCTTGAAAATAATATCCCTAAATTACTAACAGGGGAACTTATAGGAAGGGTGATCCTATTAAATTAGCTCTCTGTAAAACACACATAACAAGATATAATTTTTCTGTGATTTGGAGGGCTAGCATTGATGCATGCAAACACCCAGCAGAAAGCCCGACATATGGGAGTGATTGATAACTGTTAAGTATTAGTAGTAATGCCACTTTATTTTTGGCCTGGAGAGAAATTATGAAGAATATGCTGTGCAGATGGTACAAATATTTGGTCATCCAAAGGGATATGGGGCTCAGTTGCTCTTAATATCTAACCCTCAGGGGCGCCTGGGTGACTCAGTCGTTAAGCGTCTGCCTTCGGCTCAGGTCATGATCCCAGGGTCCTGGGATCGAGCCCCGCATCAGGCTCTCCACTCAGCAGGAAGCCTGCTTCTCCCTCTTCCACTCCCTCTGCTTGTGTTCCCTCTCTCACTGTGTCTCTCTCTGTTAAAAAAAATATTTTTTCTTAAAAAATATTTTTTCTTAAAAAATATTTTTTCTTAAAAAAATATTTTTTCTTAAAAAAATATTAAAAAAAAATCTAACCCTCATAAGATGTGTCATTTGACAATTGTCTTAACTAAATTTTCACAACTATAGAAAAGAAAGTCCCCAGAGCATAAAGGGAAGTGACAGGATACATGTTCAGTAGTTTTGAACAGAAAGTGAGATTTTGTCTCACTGTGCTACTCTCTGGGGGCTCCACCTCTCGGGCCCATTTGCAGGTCTCAGGTATATTACAGGATAGAGTGAATGGAAGGAGAGGACCAAAGTCACACATCAGGCACCTGCCCTGTTGGCTCAGAATCTCCTTGGAACTCTAAGAGTTGCTCTCTGTTGTAAAATTAAGAAGACTTCGTGTTCCATAGCTTAAAATATAAAACTGACTCAGACCCAGAGTTTCACAGCATGTAGTTATTGCCTTGTGGCTGTCATTTTGCTATTATCTTTCTATTATCCATTTTTCCCATTACTTTTCCCTCGCTGATTTATATTGTGTTTCTTTTCTACCATGATTTCTACCACTTTTACTGTTTAGCATAAAAAATATTTCTTAAAGTAAACTTTGATTAATCTGTTGGCAATATGCCACCTGGATCCACAAATAAAATTTAAAAAATCAAGACTGATTGAGATAGATTTTCTTTTAACATTCTGTAGAGAAGGGAGGAAATGATCGAAGTATGATTTTGAAAATAATAGATATCAAACTCTTGCAAAACATTTTTGTCAGCTAATTGTAAATGAATGAGAAACATATGGATTAAGTTTCCATCAAAAACACATTCATTTATAAATTCAAGCAAAATTTGTTTGGCAGAAGTCTTTTTTTATTTTGCCAATTTTAAAATATTTGAAAATAATTTGAATGTTTATTTCAAACATAAAAAGTCATAGGATATTCATTATTACAAACTCAAAAGGAAGAAAAAAAACCCCTATAAAGTGATTTCTCCAAAAATAAGCAAATGCAGTTGTAATTCTGATAGCCCCATGGATTATTTCAAATGTAATTACCTGAAGGGAAAGAACATCATGTTCTGCAGACCAGAAGCATGTTGGAAAACTCAGGAAAACATCAAGAACCCAAGATGTGAATATATGCTGTTTACACTCAAATATAAAAAGGGTAGAATCTTCCAAATAATTTCAAAATACATTTCATGTTACTAATAGTACTTATTGAATTAATATGAGAATAAAATGTACTGTGTATTATTGGTTTCAAGTAGTAATTAGCCAATTTGACCTTAGCTCTTATAAAATTAAACAAGATCCACTTGGAATTTGATGAGGAATAGTGGTAAAAACACAAGGTGATCATATTGGTCTGAACCTTTTGGTTTAGCAGTAGAAACCCTACTTAACCTATTTAAATGAGAACACTATTATTATTATTATTATTATTATTATTTTAACAAAAAAGGAATACATTGGATCATACAGTTAGGACGTCCAGATCTCGGACTGATTTTTGTCAAGGCAGGGTTCAGCTGCCCACTTCCTGATCTATAGTTTCCCTGTCCGTGTTGACCCTTTTCTCAAGTAGTATTCACAAAACGGCTGTGAAGACCTCCTGATTCCTGGGTTTCCAACATCGTAACATTAGGGGAAAGCAAATGTCTCCTTTCGGATAGTTCTGGCAAAGGGCTTAATGCGGTGAAATGGTGTTGTGTGATGGGTTTGCTTGTTTTCATGTGTCAGTCGTGCCTGAAATCATGATGACCTGGGGAGGAAGGAGCAGGACCAGTGTCATCCAAAAGAGACAGATGGAGGACAAAAGCATTCGTTTCTCAGTAAATAGGGCTGATGGTTCCAAAAAGAAATAGGAAGGAATATTGAATGAGAAGGTGTCTCAAATTCACAGGGAAGAACACTTGATTTTCTTCCAATGCTCTCGGCAATTTCTATATAATTGCTGGTATTACTGACTATTCTGATGCGATGGACTGGATTAGTTTTTTGGTTTTTTTTTTTTCCTAAAATCTGACAAAATGAAGAATTTTCAATGTTCCTTGCTTGGCTGACTGCATTTTCCTTGAAAACATTCTAGTGTGTTTCAATTGAACAGGGCTAGGAAAAGTGAACTCTTCCCTCTTGGAACTCTTTCTTAGATTCTTTTTGTCTTTTTTTTCAGATTCTTTTATGATTCTCTTCCCTCTTCCTTTCTCATCAGTCTATCCGTAAGGCTGGGCTGGGAAGACCTGACCCTGGGTGGTTGCTTACATAGTTCCCCTCTTGGCTCAGAAGGCCTGAGGCTGGGGCAGACAGGCAGAGGTCTCACAGGAGGAAGATATGGATAAGGTGACAGGCCAGTTCTGCTTAGACTTGGAGAGAAATCACTCCCTGGGTTTCTTTTCTCAAATACTTTCATCAGCAGAGTGGTAAGATTTAAGAGCCCTGGTCAGCCAGCTGGGGGAAGGTACAGGAGAAAGGAGCCTAGGAAATAATCTGAACCTCTAAAACATGTGAAGTGAGTTGTAGAATCTTGTGCTGTGCAATGAGATAAAAAACCGACTGCATAGCATTTTGGACACAGCCCTGGTTAGTGATAAAGTCTATCCTCTGTTTATCTTTTGCACAATTCTTATCACAACAGGGCTGGTTGAGGATTCTGAGAGTGTGCTTGTCATTTTTGTATCTCCTTTGATGACAGGAACACTGGTCATAGAAGTTACCCTCTTTGTGGTTTCAAAAAAGAAAGGTCTTCAAAGAAAGACCTAGAATATACCAGAAAGGTAATGAGGCTTGGTTTCTGTGTCACTTTCTTCCATGAGTGTTATTAATAACACAGAAATTCCCAAGTTCTTTCTTCATTTGCAGCAGGGAGATACCTAATCATGAAACATTAATGCTTTTTAGGTCTTGAGCATTTGCATGCACTTCAGAAGTGAGGCTGCAGAAAAATGATGAAAAATGGAAGTGCAATTCAAATCCCTAATGACAGACAAGCATCAGAATCATCGCTATTATAACCAGGTTAAGGACTTACCTTGGTATTGTTTGAAAACGAATGATCTAAAACATGTACTTGGGGAAAAAAAAAAGAAACAGTATGTTATTAAAGAAACAAAGAAAAGAGAAGAGGAAAGAATAAAAGAAAGGAAAGGAAAGGAAAAGAAAGAGACGAAAACCCTTAAGAGTAAAGAACTTTGGGGGGGCTTCTGGATGGCTCAGTCTGTAAAGCAACAGACTTTTGATTTCTGCTCAAGTCATGATTTCAGGGTCTTACGATTGAGCCCCACATCAGAGCTCCACGCTCAGCAGGGAATCTGCTTGAAATCCTCTCCCTCTGTCAGTCTCCCTGCTCTCTCTCTCTCTTTAAAACAGATAAGTCTTTAAAAAAATGAAAGAGTAAGGAGTTTTTTTTTTTAAGTTTAGAAAAATTGGGACATATATTAGCTATTCACTTTGCTTTGTGGCTCCTTCAACACCTTAAAAAAGAAATATTTTTCATGGAGAGAAAAAAAAATTAGGTATGATTTTTTAAAAAAATAGAGTCTATATCTTTAGGGTAAATACCCAGTAGTGCAATTGCTGGGTCATAGGGTAGTTCTATTTTCAACTTTTTGAGGAACCTCCACGCTGTTTTCCAGAGGAAGTGGAGATGCAACATGGGGGACTAGCGGGGTAGAAAAAGAAGAAAAGAAACAAGATGGGATTGGGAGGGAGACAAACCATAAGTGACTCTTAATCTCACAAAACAAACTGAGTGTTGCTGGGGGGAGGGGCGTCGGGAAAGGGGGGTGGGGCAATGGACATTGGGGAGGGTATGTGCTATGGTTAGTGCTGTGAAGTGTGTAAACCTGGCGATTCACAGACATGTACCCCTGGGGATAAAAATATGTTTATGAAAAAATAAAAATTATTAAAAAAATAGAGTCTAAAGGATGTTTTTGGGTATTTAGGTCAGATTTTGTAAGAATTATATTTGCCTAATATTATGGAACATAATCCTTGAGCTTGCATCACATTCCACTTTAACAAACCAGGCAGACAATGTCTTTGTTAGTGGTCCTTAAACTATACATGTTTTGCTTTCATTAATACCATCTTATAGAGGGAAGCAGTATTTTTGTAATTCCTATTTTACTTTATGAGTAACTCAGGAAATAGGTACTTTGCCCACAAGGTGTAGTATAAGACTATTTGTTAGTCACTCATCATCATAGTCACCTCTACTTCATGGAAGACTCGCATGTAGAAATATGTTAACGCTGTAGCGTTAGCTCCCCATCCGTGTAACATTTATTTTTCCAGTATAGTACACAGAGGCATCACGAGATAAACAATGACAACAGTACCTGCTAATGTTTCTCCAACACTTTTTTGTTGAAGTCATGGTGCTACGTGTTTTACATAGCTCAACACATTTAATCCTTAAGGCAACCTAATGAAGTAGTTAATTATTACCCACATTTCACCATAAAGACTCTGAGCACAAAATGGCTAAGTAATGGCTGAAGGTCATGTGGCCAAAATAAATCTCACCATTTTCTTTGCTATGCTTTATTTTCTAAAGCTGTTTTGAACATGTTTTAAAAGGATGCTTGAGGAACACCTGGGTGAGCTCAGTCATGATTTTGATATCGGCTCAAGTCATGATCTCAGGGTGGTGGGATCAAGCCCCAAACAG
>PISX010023243.1:16049-30265 GCA_004024625.1 Mellivora capensis
GGATAAGGTGGCTGGGTTATGGACATTGGGGAGGGTATGTGCTATGGTGAGTGCTATGAATTGTGTAAGCCTGATGATTCATAGACCCGTTCCTCTGAAGCAAATAATACATTATATATTAATAAAAATAATTCAAAAAAACAATGTTTGAGTCTGTGAAATGAAATTACTGTTGTTTACAACAATCTTTGTATGTTAAGCAATCATGTGACATAAAATAGAGTAAAATTGCTTTAAGAAGAATAACTTCCTGAAATGGAGAAAAATGGGAAACTGAAACAATATTAAATATTTTCAAAATGTATGCATAACTTGTTTGTCAGGCTTAGTGTTGGAAAAACATCATTTGATTACGAAGCCATGATTATTCATCAGACATTTATTTGACATCTTCCTTCTGGCTGATATTTGGATAAAGCCTGTATATGAAGCCACGGTGTATTATTTTAGACAGAGAGGCAATTCCCTCTAAGGAGATGGAATGATTTATGTTCATTTTTTTTCTTTTTTGTCTCCCACTGGCCCTTTATATTTATGTAGGTTTTCTTTTCTGACATAACTCAAGTAATAAAAAGTTCTCTTGAATGTTATTAAAATACTTTGTTCCATTGTAATAGGAAAGATTTGCCTTGTTTAAAGGTAGGACCCACTTTTGTTGTTCAGATCTGCTACAGGCAGGGAAGACAACGGTCAAGATAAAAAGTCAAGTAGCTGATTTTTTTTTCTCTTTCCCTACCTTATAATTCTACTGGTTTTCTCCATTTTTGGCAACAGAGATTTCTGTCCTCATAGAGATCAGCATAGAGGGAGTGAGAGAAGGACCCACTGTTACCCTCCTTTGGCTTAAAAATAGTTTGAGGGTGATGTTTTTTCTTCTGTGGACCCTTTCTTGTCTTAATGTTTCCCTCTTGAATGAGGTTCCCTTCTCTGGCTCCTCATTTGCTTCTTTCTCAGCCTCTGAGCATCTGGCGATATCTCTAGATTTTCTTTACCTAAGCCTGTTTGTCTCTTTGGGCAAACTTCTTGAACACACACACACACACACCCCTTTAGCATTGGCAAACTGGGAGTAGACTTCTCTAATCAGTAACTGCTCCTTTGGTTCATCCATTGGCATCTATCCTGCCCATATCTCACCATTTAGATATTTTAGGCAGAGCCTAACTTCAGATGACCTTGTCTACTAATTACAGGAAACACTTCTCAAGCTCCCTGAGTTGTCCTATTAAGATACTTTCTCTAGGTTTGAGATAAGGAAGGATATATCCACTCCAGCCCCTTTTCCCTCTAAATAACCATATTAAAAATATATCATTTACTTTTCTCCAGTTTTTGGGTGAAAAATGTTTGCCCCATCCCTTCTTATAGTAGTCAGAACTTTCTAAGAAAATTTCTCTCAAAATGCAACTCTCTCAAATAGAAGTGAGGGGGCAAGTTGTCATCAGTTTTTGGCCAACAGATTTGTAAATTCTGCACAGAGTCTAGGAAGCCTTTTGGAATGTGATATTGCCCATTGGTATTTCAACCAAGTATTTTAGCATCATGGTGTGTGTGTGTGTGGGGGGGGGTAATTTTGGTGACCAAATATCTTGAGGTCCTGCTCTGATCAGGATTGGGACTGGGCCCTAAATCAATCACAAAAGTTCACCTCCCCCAGGGCGCACACTTTGGCTGGGAGTAGCACCTTACATCATCAATATCTGCCTCACTGAAAAGTAAAGTAAATATAGCAGTAGCATTAATCAGCTTTAACGTAAGTTCCTCTTATATGCGTAAGTAGATGAGAAAGAGTAGATGAAAGAAATCCAACAATAAAATGACACCAACATTCCCCTCTGATCATACCTTCTGAAATGTGACCATACAGAATAGGTATATAAATTCAAGCCAAATAAAATTCACTTTCTCTTCCTAAAATGGCATTACTGGTCCACGTGTGTGTGTGTGTGTGTGTGTGTGTGTGTGTGTGTATGCATTCCTGAAAAAAAGGAAATTAAAGACACTGAGTCAAATATACACAGTGTTAGCCAGAATCTTCAGGTCCTTTTTAATGAAAGGACTAGAATCCCAGCTCAAACTAGCTCACCCTAAGAGAACAAAAATCATTTACTGTTGACTTGTGGAGGAGTAGCTCTTTACACCTGGCTAGAGGCAGCAGCTCAACTGATGTAATTTGGACCTTTTTGCTCTCCCTGTTACTCATCTTTTCTTTTCTATAACTCCTTGCCAAGTTGGCCTACTTCTCCATATGGATCTCTTGCAGCATTCAAACCCTAAGGTAAGAGGTGGCTCTGATTAGAAATCCTAGGAGGAAACTATTGGTCTGGGTGCTCTAATTGGTTGGGTACTCTGGGCAGCAGCAGAGTGCTGGAAAAACTCCAAGCAGTGGAGAGCAGGACAGGAGTTTGCTGAAGAAGGCGGAGATACCCTGCTACAGAGTGCTACAAGCTGAGTGGCTTAAAAAAACAGAAATTTATTTCCTTGTGATTCTGGAGTCTGAAGTCTGAAATCAAGAGGTCAGCAGGGTTGGTTCATTCTGAGGGAGGCCGTGATGAAAGGTTCTGTTCCAGGCACCTTTCCTTGGCTTATGGGATGACCAGTTTCTCCCTGCATCTCTTCACTTTGTTTGTCTTCTATGTCCAAATTTCCCCCTTTTTATAAGGACAGTAGTCATACTGGATTCGGGTCTATTCTAATAAACTCATTTTAACTTTTATCTTTGTAAACACCCTACCTTTAAATAAGGTCACATTCTGAAGTGGTTAGGGCTCCAACATATCCTCTTTTGGGGAGGGGGGCACAACTTATCCCATAACACACTGTTCCTTAAATGGGGAAAGGGTCAGAATCAATCATGAGGACATGAATTTCAACTATCATATGCCACTATACGTGCTTAAACTATATGGAAACTATGCCAATAAAAGCAGTTAAAGAGATTGCCATCAGTCTTCTTTGTCCTTCCCTTTCCATAAATGTATAGATAATATATTTGAACTTATATTTGAACTTATAAAATATATATATCTGAACTTCTTATATTTTTGTATACTTGTATCATTTCTAGGCCTAAGAAATCTTGTGTGCTGGTGTTTTCTGTATGGATCTCCTAAAAATTTTATTTCATTTTATGTTCAATGCTCTCTTTCAAGAAGAAATATATCCAAAAGTAATGCTTCATTATAATTATTGTATGATAAAATAATCTCACAAAATCCATTTTAATCAAAACATCTATAAATAAAAGAGCAATATGCATTTCTTTCCTATATCCATGTAAACATTAATTTAAGAGTTTCTAACTTAGGGCTCAACACCTCAATTGAAATATGCAATTATTTCAATAAAATCAAGGAGATTTGTTTCACAAAAATCTTACCATGGAAATTGAATAATCTCTTGCATAAGTTAGTATGATTATTCTTTCTCACTACCTCATTAACTGTAAGGCCCAGATCTTTATCAATCACAACACACTGAGTTTTGCTTTACTATTAATAGAATGAGTGAAGGAAATGACAAGACATCCATCAAATAAAACAAAATAGTATCCTTATCTTTATTTTCCCCAAAAGAGGGAGTTCCTCTTTTGGGACTTCCCCAAAGTCCCCAATAGAAGTCAATTAAGAGGTAATGCAGATGGGGCACCTGGGTAGCTCTGTCACTTGTGTCTACCTTCAGCTCAGCTCATGATCCCAGGATCCTGAAATCGAGACCCACATCAGGCTTCCTGCTCAGTGGTGGTCTGCTTCTCCCTCTGCCTCTCCCCCCGGCTTGTGCTCTCTTTCCCACTTACTCTCTCTCTCAAATAAAGAAATAAAATCTTAAAAAAAAAAACAGATAATGCAGAAACACACACACAAGTCTAAGATCTATTTTCCATTAAAGCAATTCATGATTTATTCTGATGTTTTATTTCTTATAGCATTATTGAGGCATATAATTGATAAAGTTGCAAAATATCTAAAGTATACATCATGATAATTTTATATACAAATACATTGTGAAGGGATTCCACTATCTAGTTGGTTAATACATATTTTTATTTGTTTGTTTTTGTGTTTTTTATGAATAAGGAACTCTAACAATATGGGTTGGCTTCCAATTTAACCACATTAGAATAAATACATGACATTATTTAAATATAATATGGAGTGTTTTTTTAATTTAATTGTTGTATGTCCACAATTTTTTTATTTGTTATTGGAAACTGTCTTTCCAAATAATAGTTTTCAGAACAAAATTCCTTCTGGAGCTGATATAAATTATGTGTTGCCAAAAGATATGCCCCCACAGCAGGCTGTGATGTTGCTCTTACTTCCAGATGTTCACAACATCCCTCCTTACATAAAACAGCCCCTAGAGAACCGTATCAGAAATTTGAAAAGCAAATATCCAGGCTCTGGTACTTTTTATCAATAGATTTACACAGACTGAAGTAGATGCCTTCAAATTCCCTTCCTACTCCAAGATTCTACAGTCCTCCTTGTTTTCACTTCACAGTTAAAGACTACACAAAGTCAACAACGTTGTCATACCACAATTAGCATCATTGTCACATCTGGGATTAGTCATTGTTAGCTTCAAGACGTCTGATGTTATCATTTAGGATTTTAAGTGTAGCTAGACTTAATTTTCTGGAGTCAGTTTTATCATTTTAATATGTAAGTGTATTATGCTGTATGAAATATTAAAAATGCATAGCTTACCTCTTTGGGCAAGACACAAACGTAAGAGATTACATCTGCCTCTAAAATATTTCATCAGTTCACTAAAAGTAACATATCAAAAACATATGAAAACAGACTTCACAGAGATCTGAGTGCCAGTTTCCAGTTGCACTGTCTTCTGGGGTATCTCACTCTGTGGCAAGACAACTAACATTTTACAGGCTAGAGCTTCCCCTCTATACAATGGGAATTATAATAACTAGTCATGGTGTGATGCAAAAAAATTATATACTATAACAGAAAGACACGTGGCTTATAACAGTTTCCTAAATGCTCATTTTTCTTCCTTTCCACTTCCATTAAGAGAAAAAAAATCTTGAAAAAAAATTATAAATTAAAAAAAGCTCAAAACAAGGTGCTTACATAGACTTCTATTTACTCTGTCACTTTGATATTTTGATTTTTTTTAAAGGCTTTATTTATTTATTTGAGAGAGAGAGAGAGAGAGAGAAAAATGAGAGAGAGCATAAGAGGAGAGAGGTCAGCAGGAGAAGCAGACCCCCTGCTGAGCAGGGAGCCTGATGTGGGACTCGATTCTGGGACTCCAGGATCATGACCTGAGCTGAAGGCAGTTGCTCAACCAACTGAGCCATCCAGGTGCCCAGATATTTTGATTTTTAATCACAACCACAAAGTCCTGTACAACTCATAGATATTATGGAAGAATAGGTAATAGATAAAATGTGGAAAGAGTAGGTAAGACCCTCAATTAATTACAATGTGTGTTGAAAAAACTTGAATTTGAAAGAAATAAATTTACTATATCATAAAATACAGTTTTGTTATAGCTACATTTGCATTAATTACTGACAAAATATATGGCCTTGATCTGACATTCTTAATTTATCATAGAAGAACTAACATAGTTTATGACAAATAATTTGATATACTTCCTGCATATACTCTTGGTTTTTGGATTTACCATTTAGTATCTCAAAATTTTTTGGAAAAAAATGAAATATATCTATACATTTCCACAAGCATGAACAAATACAGAAAATTTGAAGAGACAAACAACATATTAAAGAAATTTTAAAAAATATTTTCTAAAACTTAGAATACTGGAATGGTAAATAGTTCATATTATTACTATATTGAACATCTATGAGGCCACATTGCCAAGTATATAATTGTATTAAACGTAATGTACTAAAACATTTTTATACAAATAGTTTTTAACTATTTAACAGTCTGAACTTGTGTGAAAGAATAAACAATTATTTTGAATATTTTTCCCCGATACTACTGATTTGTGGGACGTTCTTGAAACATACATTAGGAAAGGTCTATCCAGAAAGCACCTCACTATGAAAATTAATATATGCGCTACATCTTGGCCATTATGATATTCAAGGCAGAAATTGACTTAAGACATTAATTTTGGTATTTAGTACAGGAAAGGATAACTAGAATAAAGTAGTTAGATAACTAGAATAAGGTATTTAGCACAGGCAAGGATAATTAAAATAAAGGATAATTAGAATGAAAATCATCTTTCCCCTAATAAGAAGTCTATTTGATCATTGAAATTTACAGCTAAATAACTTCTACTTAACATAATTGGTATTTTGTTGATCTCTCATTTTAAAAGCGGGAGAGATGCTGAAAGCTGATAAGAACTTCTAAAGAATAAAGATCAGCTTAATTCTTGTGCTTGTAAAGATGGAGGTATTCAAGATTATTAAAAAACTTGATGTTACTCTTTCAGCTTTAAGTAATATGTTTGCAAAGCAAGTGCTATAATTGGTGCATAATGAAGAATGATTAAAAAAAAAGAAACAGATGCCTGAGTATATATCAACTACTATAAGTTACTATATTAACTTAAGAAAGGAGAAAATTAGTATGTTAAATTGTTAAAAATCCATTTCTTCACTAAGATATATCTTTAAAAATAGATTCTCCTAAATATCTTATTCCCTCCGGTTTTAGTTCAAAACATGATCAATAATTTATATGAATTGTTTTTTACAGCTCAACCCCTGTGAAGTTTCATGATAAATTGCCATATTGGGCCAAATTATGTGTTATATAACTAAGTATTTTGTTTTAGAATGACACCAAAAGACACAATTATAATGGGAAACAAAATTGGCCATAGCATCTATCCCTGGAGAATCTTGTTTATATTTTTTCATCCAAAGATGAATTCTCTCTTTACTATTTCTTAAGCCAGTTCCCTAATCATGTCAAAATATGTTTCACAATCTTGTGATTTTTCCGTAAAATTACTTGTGTATGTATACCTCACACACACACACACACACACACACAGATGCTTGTTTGTTCACCCTTTTTTGTCCTCTTAAAAAATATGTACAGACTAGCATAAGTTTTCCATAATTATCTGGCAGTGACTTATATTTGTTTAAGTAGCTGTTGTGTTTTTTTTTTTTTTTTCATTTTTTTAGCAGCGTTTCAATGGGGTTTCTTGGTAGGAACTCAACAACTATTGCACAGCAGTTTCTACTAATTAAAAAAAAAAAGAAAGAAAGAAAAATAAGATTCTGTTTTAGTCCCTTCATTCTGCTAAAACAAAACACCACAGACTGGGGGACTGATCAATAACAAAATTTAGCCTTGGAGGCTGGAAGTCTGAAAACAGGGTGATAGATGAGGTCTAGGGTACTCTGTGGAAACCCTTCATAACCATGGAGTGCCAGGATGGCTCAGTTGGTTATATGCCCAACTCTTGATTTTGGCTCAGGTAATGATCTCAGGGTCATGAAATGGAATCCATTGTGGGGCTCTGTGCTGGGGGTGGAGCCTGTGTAAGATTCTCTCTCTCTCCCTCTGCCTCTCTGGGACTCTTCCTCTCACTATCTCTCTCTCAAAACAAAAACAAAAACAAAACAGAAGGTGCTAATCCCATTCATGCGGACTCCACCCCCATGATCTAATTAGCCCTTAACACTGTCACCATAGGCATTAGGGTTCAGCATGCGAATCCCCCGGGGAAACTCAAGTGTTCAGACCAGAGCACACACAAGGATAGAGGGAGACTGATAGCTTTTTAGAGAGATAATGATAGTGGGAAGAGGGGCCCCAGGAAATCTCAGTATGGGAACGGATTCTTAAAAGACATGCTAAAGGATGTTCAGAGGCTCACCAGATAAATAAGGGTAATAAAGACTGGGTAGAAAGAACAACTTGAACAATGTTATAGAGCCTAAGCCATGTTCAGGAAGGTATAACATGGTTTTAGTATTAGAATAAAAGGTGCATATGGGATGCGTAGCTGGAAATGCAGTCTAGATTATGAAGTTAGTTATTTATTTAAAAATGCCATCTTTACCAGCATTTTTCAAGCCTTTAAAAATTGAGAATTGCCTTTATTTTGTAACTCAGGACTTCTATACTTAGAGTTAACTAAATTGAGAGACACACAGTTCTTGCTTTGCATGATCCTTATGGTTTTACAGGTCAGAAATCCAATCCTGTTCTCACTGGGCTAATCATTAACCTAGTCAATAGGTGTTGACAGGACTGCATTTCTTTCTGGAATCCCTAGGAGAATCTCTTTCCTGGCCTTTTCCAGTTTCTAGAGACCTTTCACATTCCTTGGCTTATGGCACCTGCTTCCATCTTTGAAGATATCAATGGACTGGGTTCCTCTCACATTACCATCTATCTCTTTGGTTCTGCAACAATAGGAAGACTGGAAGAGGTTTTTTGCTTAAAAAGACTCATGATTACATTGGCCTACCTGGATAATCATCTGCTTATCTCAAGTTTTTTGTTTGTTTGTTTGTTTGTTTTTAAGATTTATTTATTTGTTTGAGAGAGAGAAAGAGAGAGCAGGGAGGAGTGAGAAAGGGAGAGAATCCCAAGCAGAGTGCCTTCTGTGTGTGGAGTCCATTACAATTCTGTGACCCTGAGATCATGATCTGAGCCCAAATGAAGTCTGATGTTCAGCCCACTAAACCACCCAAGTGCCCCTCTCAAGGTTTTTTTTTTTTAACCTTAATCACATCTGCAAAATCCCTTTTATCATGGAAGGTAAACTACTTATTGATTCCTGGAAATAGCATATGGACATCACTGGGGGCCCGTTGTTCTGTCTAGTACAGTCCACTTTCAGTCCCCTAAAGTTTACATCTATCCCTCACACAAAATTAATTCATGGACTCCAAGTTCCTCAAAAGTCTGCCTCATTAAAGTATCAACGAAATGTCCCAAATCTCATCCAAGTCTTGTCAGTTCAAAAGTCCCAAATGTTATCATCTAGATAATCTAAATTAGAAATGGTTGAGACTCTGAGTTTAATCTAGCTTGGTGTACAATTCCTTTCTATTTGTGGATCTGTGAAAGTAAAGAAACACATTATCTGCTCCTTAAATACAATGGTAGGACAGGCATAGCATAATAGCTATAGAAAAGAGAACATTTAAAATAAGGAGAAAAATAAAGGAAAAAGAAAGGCACAGATACCCCAAATTTCTAAATCCAGCTGGGCAAACTCCATTAGTTTCAAGACCCTTTGTCAGGCTCATGTTTCCTCCTCTGAATCATCCTTCCCTTTTCACAAAATATGGCAGGTGTTTGCAGTTGAGGAATTTCAGCAGCTTGTTTCCTGCCAATAGAATTTTAGTTAGCCTTTTTTCATTTCCTACTTAATCCTTTTTAGTAAAAACTGGCATTGTTTCTTACAGTATAAAATCAGCAAGAACTTTGTGGATCTCCCATGTATCTCACAGAAATTCACTCCAGTAGACAAGAGACTATTTTTTTTCCCATAATTAGTTCTCTTTTTTTGACTTCTCCCAACATCTCCCAAGAAACAACACCCTTTAATTTCCTAGAGCTTCTCTGGTTTGTTTGGAGGATCTTCAAGTCACATCCATAATCTCTCCAAAGAGCCTCTTATGTGACTGAGTATTCTGATATTTTTATCTTTTTGAGGTATTGAAAAAAGATAGTCACAGTCTTTTTTCAAAGTCAGTTTTTCCTTTAGATCCTACATTCTGATAGCAAATCTCTTAATTTTAGCATCTTTTGCAATCTGGATAGGCTGAGAATTAATCAAATCATCACTCCTAGGTTCCTTTTGTTTATTCATTTTGCTTTCAACTTGTTTCCCTCCCCTTGCATTTCATTATGAGCAGCAAAAAGAAACCAGTCTGCTGTCTTCATTCCTTTGCTTAAAAATCTCTTCAGCTAAGTCTTCCACATAATTGCAGGGAACAATTCTGCTAAGATTTCTGTCACTATTTAATAAGGTAAATCTTCCTTCCAATTTTTAAAAATGTGTTGCTTCTTTCCTACTGAACTCTAACCAGTAGCACCTGCTCTGTCCATATTTCTACTGTGATGATTTAGGTATTCTTTACCTCATTTCTATTAATAGGTGTGATGATTTAAGTATTCTCTACTGCAGTATACGTTCTCTATACCATGCCCTTCACTTCCTTCTCAGTCTTCACTGGCAGAGTCACTGACATCGCATTTCTGCTAACATTGGGGTCAAGGCAATCTAAGCTTTTTTTGATAATGCTCTTCAAAATGGAGTCACTAATTCCAAAGCCACTTTGACCTCTTTTTTAGATATTTATTACAACAGTGTATCACCCTCAGATACTCAAATCTATTTTAATTTTTTATCATTGCCATAATGAATTCCCACATATGTGGTGGCTTTAAAAAACACAAAAGTATTATCTTATCACCACCAACATCCTGTTTCTTGCAATGCCTTTTTTTTTCATTTTTTAAAATTTAATTTCTTTTCAGTTTAATAGAATTCATTGTTTATGCACCACACCCAGTGCTCCATGCAATATGTGTCCTCCTTAATATCCACCACCAGGCTCACCCAACCTCCCATTCCCCCACCCCTTCAAAACCTTCAGATTGTTTTTCAGAGCAATGCTTAGAATGGAAGCTTTCTATTTAGAATTTGGGTAAAATGCTTTTTATTTAGAAAGCATTGCTCTCTTGATCCCTTAAGGTGCAGTTAACACCCACCTTTTGTAAGGGTCAGAATCAACAGTGATTTTTCTCTTCTCAGAAATCACGTTTTGCTCCCAGACTGCAATACTGAATGCTACTTACTCTGTGTTTTGTTGTGTCATCATTTATCTTTATAATATATCTCAAGTTATCTTGATAAAATTAGATATCTAAGGAGAGGAGCATTCTTAGCATTTATTATAGTATTTTTATATGGTAGCCATTCGATTCCCTTTGTGAATGGTATTGCAAAACCTGACAGGTAACAGAATAGTTACAGGAGGGAAGTTGCCTTTATGAAGTAAAGTTTTTAGAAAGTCAAAATATTTTACTAACATCAAGATGCTTACTCATGGGGCGCCTGGGTGGCTCAGTGGGTTAAGCCTCTGCCTTCGGCTCAGGTCATGATTCCAGGGTCCTGGGATCAAGCCCCGCATCAGGCTCTCTGCTCAGGGAGCCTGCTTCCCCCTCTCTCTCTCTCTGCCTGCCTCTCTGCCTACTTGTGATCTCTGTCAAATAAATAAATAAAATTTAAAAAAAAGATGCTTACTCACATTTTATGTATTAACTTGTCATTACTTTCTAATTTTTAAGTGCAGCTATTATTTATAGAATGTTTTAGCTCATAAATGCTTTTAACACATATCATCTTACCTGATCTTTAACACACACACAAATGCTCTTAACATAAAAGAGGAAAATGGAGTCACACGTAGATTTCGGTTGTGTTTGCTGATATGCACATGGTCAAGAAAGATGTTAGTAGCAAAACAGAAAATAAATCCAATACATACAATTCTATAACTTTTGTTTTTCCCAATGTTCTCATTTCATGTAGATTTTATAATAAATTAATACCTAATGCACATACCATTTGTATCATTACATTAAGTTTCTTGAGAATTGGGGATGGTACAAGAAGGAACAATTAATTTTGGAGACCTCATTTTTGGTGGAATCAGTGAAAATATGGTAATATTGTATTTGCCAGAGAAAGCCATTATTCTCATGAGAAAGGAGGTTACATCGTGAGCAGCTGAGTTAAATCACTGCAGTGAAAGAATGCTAATATCATTTTTCTAAACATTTGATGATTTATTTTTGATGATTTATTTGATGATTTATTATTATAATGCCTTATATTGTTTTTTGAAATTATTATAAAAGCACATAAATAATCATAGATTGTTCCTAATGAATAGTTAAGGTAGTCCCAAGACTTAGAAAGGAGTTATGTATTGAAAATAAAATATGGAAAATAGATAATTAAATGGTGAATAAGGAATCCTGGTTCATTACTATTTGCAAAATAGCAAAGGAAAAAGTTTGACATTACAGCATACTAATCAGAATGCGTATCAGGAAATACTGAAAACTAGAAATGAGAGAGGAAATAATGTAGAGAAACTCCAAATTTCTGCTTTCTTTTGCCTCTACAACAGAAGAGTCCTGCTAATGATCCTGTGATTAATTGTAACCATGTGAGTCACTAAACTCTCTCATGGATTCTATATTCCTCAGATCTTCTGATTGGAATGCAGATTACAATAGGAACTTTTCTTAGAAGAGAGTGCCCTGGGTGGGCATAAAACACCAAAACCAATCCCTTGAAATTTTACTTCTTGTAAATTAATACATGTGCATTGACCTTTATAAAATAGTCTTTTAATTAATTTTTTTCTTAATCAACTTAGTGCCTGCAAGCAACAGAAATCATCTCTAGTTAACTTCTGCAGCAAAATTATTTCTTAGAATCCAATGAAAAAGTGCACAGAATTGGTATGTGGGTGGGGAACCATATTCATAAAATGATCAGTAATGAAGGGAATCTACGTAGGAAACTTCTGTTGTATTTTTGTATAAGGACCACTTCCACAGGATTTTCAGCCTGGCAGCACCGCCATTATGAATAATTTCTTCACTGCTCAAGGTCTCTGTGTTCCCCATTCCAGCGTCAAATGTCTAGGCAGGAGCACCTGATTGGCCAATCCTATCAGGAGGTGAGGGGAATAAACTGATCTGTAGAGTGCGTAACACTCTGGATATGGATACTGAACCTGAAAACAAGCTTGGGGACATTCTTTCCTCCAAATACAGTCATCTATAAATATGTTAAACAACTCATCACTATAAGTCAAGCAGAGAGAGCCAATTATCATATGGTTTCACTTATTTGCGGAGCATAACAAATA
This sequence comes from Mellivora capensis, assembly GCA_004024625.1. Classification (NCBI taxonomy): domain Eukaryota; kingdom Metazoa; phylum Chordata; class Mammalia; order Carnivora; family Mustelidae; genus Mellivora; species Mellivora capensis. The sequence continues at coordinate 28,921 of PISX010023243.1, forward strand.
ACACGGAGGACATGGGGAGATGGAGAGGAGAAGGGAGTTGAGGGAAATTGGAAGGGGAGGTGAACCATGAGAGACTATGGACTCTGAAAAATAACCTGAGGGTTTTGAAGGGGCGGGGGCGTGGGAGGTTGGGGGAGCCTGGTGGTGGGTATTGTGGAGGGCACGCATTGCATGGAGCACTGGGTGTGGTGTAAAACTATGAATTCTGTTACGTTGAAAAGAAATAAAAAAAAAACAAAAACAAAAAACAACTCATCACTGTCTTCATTAACTATTGATGTAAAAAAAATATGGAGGGCGCCTGGGTGGCTCAGTGGGTTAAAGCCTCTGCCTTCGGCTCAGGTCATGATCCCAGGGTCCTAGGATCGAGCCCCGCATCGGGCTCTCTGCTCAGCGGGGAGCCTGCTTCCCCCTCTCTCTCTGCCTGCCTCTCTGCCTACTTGTGATCTCTGTCAAATAAATAAATAAAATCTTAAAAAAAATATGGAACAGAACAAGGTCAAGTATAAAGTCCTGGGACATGTCCTTTAAAGTCTTTATCAGATGATATGTTTTTTAATGCAATAATTCCATTTATTGAATGGCAGATGATATTATGAAAGATTCTGATGGATACATTTTGGAGCTACAGATCTGTAATATTTTGTGTAGGTGTTCTCAGCTGGTCGAGAGGTATCACTATTCCTGCAGGGTTTTAAAATACACACATTTCTTTCATACCCTAGAGGACAGAAAGCCTCCCTCAGAATGATTTATGTGGTATGAGAAAGGGCTTGGTCCTAGCTCTTTTACTGTTCAAATTTATCCATTTATCTGGGTGGTTGTGGTCTTATGATATGTCAAATCCTACTCCAAGTTGTGTGATATATAATATATAAAATGTGACATAATATATTACATATATTATACATAATATATTACATAGATTATACATATATATATTAGATATATAATACTGTGGCAGTACTATGTGGTTAGGGGAAGGGTCATCTTTTCACCAGATTAATCTTTCTTTTCTTTACAATCTCCTTGAGAGCTTCTTGGATAAAATCTGAAACCATCCCTTATATCGAGGGCAGGGAGAGATAGAAGAAAGAGGCAGGCTATGCTAGATTTCCAGGTGGCAGGTTTAATAAGCAAAGGAAGGTACACAGGAGGCTTGTCTTGGAGGCTGCAAGACAAATAGATTTCTACACTTGCCTCCCAGAATCTTAAATGTTTATATAGAGGACTTCACTGGGCACAGTTGCATATACTGTCTAGATGGTCTCATCACTGCCTCAGGGATGTGTCCTTGGGGCAGCCTCTGAGGGTGGAGAAGGCAAGTGGGACACATGTTCTAAGG
>PISX010023244.1:0-30128 GCA_004024625.1 Mellivora capensis
ACTTCTGATTCTAACGGTAGTTCTCTTTTTTTTTTTTTTTTTTTTAAGATTTTATTTATTTATTTGACAGATCACAAGTAGGCAGAGCAGCAGGCAGAGAGAGAGGGGGAAGCAGGCTCCCCGCTGAGCAGAGAGCCTGATACGGGGCTCAATCCCAGGACCCTGAGACCATGACCTGAGCTGAAGGCAGAGGCTTTAACCCACTGAGCCACCCAGGCATCCCTCTAACGGTAGTTCTATAACCTAGTTGTAAGGGTTCCAGTTTGCAGACCTGGCAAATGGGAAAAATAAGAATAATTTATTATGTGTGTTTCATATAGGAACACACATGCTGTGTATATGTGTGTATATGTATATATGTTACATATGTGTCTGTATGTTTAAGGTTGCCAACTAGTATTTCTTAAGAAGGATTATTGTTGTGAGCTTATGTCTTTAATGACCTTACAAAGCAAAATGAAACAAGGGTTGTCACCTTGTGTCAGTCTTCAGAATTGTTTTTGAAATGTACCTGACTTGTAAAATAAAAAATATGGGAACCACTACTTTATCTCACACCATAATGACTTTCTTGGTGGTAATGATGTACTGTTGTTTTGTCCCCCAGAAAGAATACAGTGAAGTCATAGCTTATGGGGGTTAGGTTTTTTAACATCTGTATGTAACACAAATATAACATGTAGTCTGAATTACTTTTACAAATTATTGAAAAAGGGATGGTACCATGTTGATGACATCTCTCAGCAGGTCCAGCATAACCATTTTTTCCATCAAACACTGGAGCAGATTATTTCTTTTCATGGAAAGAAGATAGAGCAGTTCTTTTTTTTTTTTTTTTTTTCCAGATTTATTTATTTATTTATTTGACAGAGAGATAGAGAGCACAAGTAGGCAGAGGGGCAGGCAGAGAGAGGGGGAGAAAAAGGCTCTCTGCTGAGCAGGGAGCCCGATGTGGGGCTCGATCCCAGGACCCTGGGATCATGACTTGAGCTGCAGGCAGCCCCTTAACCAACTGAGCCACCCACGCACCCCAGAGCAGTTTTTTATTTAAGGGCCGTGTTGCACACAACCTACCCATCTTTCACCATTAGAAGAGAGACACACTGAGAATTGAAACTGAGTAAGAGATTCACATCTTTCATCCCATGCTTTCTGGTGGACTTACTCTGGTTCCGTGGTGACATGTAGGTAGGCAGAACCCTTAACAGCTTACTACTGTTTTCTCTCTTTCTGAGCATCTTCTTCCCCATGGCCCACTCCTGTGCTAATAAAAAAACAAACAAAAAAACAACGCAGGGGTCAAGGGGTGTTAGGGAGATGCTTAGAAAGTATAGTTAAATTCAAGTGAGTATATCTGAATATCTACAATAAGTCTTAAAGATTGAGCTAAACACTTGTTTTAGTAGTGCCACAATAATAGTCCTGCTCACTTAAACTACTTATAACAAGCTTATATATAACTTTTAGCATACATGTAACATTTATACCTAAGATAGAATGAGTTCTTTGTAAATATAGTAAAGACTTTTTAAAGTATGATGTGAATAGGGGTGCCTGGGTGGCTCAGTTGGTTAAGTGTCTGCCTTCAGCTCAGGTCGTGATCCCAGGGTCCTGGGATCAAGTCCTGTGTGGGGCTCCCTACTCAGCGGGGAGTCTGCTTCTCCCTCTCCCTTTGCTGCTCACCCTGCTTGTGCTCTCCTGCTCTCAAAATCTTAAAAAAAAGTAGGACATGAATAATGGAATGTACCCTAACAGGTTCTTTTTGTTTTGTTGTTGTTTTACTTTATTTTATATATTTATTTATTTAAAGTTTTGTTTACTTATTTGAGAGAGAGAGAAAGAAAGAGAGAAAGAAAGAGTAGGGGTGACAAGGGCAGAGGGAGAATCATCAGACTCCCCACCGACCATGTAGCCTGTCACAGGGCTCAATTCCGTGATCCGTGAGATCACGACCTGAGCCAAAAGCAGAGTCAAACACTATTTAAATACCCGAGCCACCCATTCGCCCTTATTTATTTATTTTTTAAGTAGGCTCCTTGCCCAGCATGGAGCCCAGTGGAGAGTTTGAACTCACAATGGTAAGATCAACACCTGAGCCAAGATCAGTAGTTGGACATGTAACCAACCGAGCCACCTAGGCACCCTAAGTTGTTGTTTTTCTTTTTTTTTTTTTTTAGTTTTTATCTATTTATTTAAGTAATCTACACACAGTGTGGATCTGGAACCCATGACCCTGAGATTAAGTTACACATTCTATTGACTAAGCCAGCCTAGCGCCCCTAAAATATTTTTATTTAAAGAGGTTATAGACTCACGTGAAGTTGCACATATAATACAGAGAGGTCCCCTTGTACCAGTCACCCAGTTTCTCCCATATCTTACATAGCTGTAGTTACCAAGAATAGGAAATTGACATTGGCACAATACAGTTAACTAGACTTCAGATCTTATTCACATATACCATGTACTCATGTTTCATGAGTATAGATATACTCATGTATATACATGTACTCATATTTCATTTTCTTTTATGTCTAATGTATATAATTCTGGGAGTTTAAAAAATTTATGAATAATTTGTACAGAAGAGTTACAAAGATAATACAGAGACTTACCATATATTTCTCACCCACTCTCTCCCATGATATCCTAGGTTTGTATAGTAGATTTGTTACAGCTAACAAACCAACATTGTTATATTACAATTAATTAAACTCCATGTTTTATTTAGATTTTACTGGTTTACCCCTAATGCCCTTTTTAGGTACTAAATCTCATTCAGAATACTGTATTACATTCAGTTTTTATGTCTCCTTGGATTCACCTAGACTGTGACAGTTAATTAGCTTTCTCCTTGTTTTTAATTATCCCTATAAGCTTTGAGGAATACGTCAGTTATTTGTGCAATGTCCCTCAGTTTAGTTTGCCTGTTGTTTTTTTTATGGTTAATTTGTATGGTTTTCTCGTGGTTAACTGGGCATGTAGGCTTTTGTGAGAAGACCACAAAGGTGCTATTTTTATCACAACATACCAAGGGTACATGCTATCAACACGATTTATCATGATGTTGTTGCACTTGATTACCTGTCCAAGGTCATGTTGGCCAGGTTTTTCATTATAAAGTTACTTTTTCCCCTCCCTTTCATACTCTACTCTTTGAGAGCAAGTCTAAGCACAATTTAACAATTAGAGTGTGGGGGGAATTAAATTCAGCCTCTTGGAGAGGGGATTATGTACAGAAACTATTTGGAATTCTTCTGACAGTTTTTTTTAAGTTTATGGAAACAGCATGAATACTGATATCAGTCTGACATATCTGTTTTTTGCAGGGTGGGAAACCACGCAAACACCGGAAGGATCGGCTTCAAGATTTAATTGATATAGGCTTTGGCTATGATGAGACAGATCCATTTATTGATAACTCAGAGGCTGTGAGTAATGTATCTTTAATATAGCAGCAATTCTTTGTTTGGGATAGAAGTCAAGGATAAAGTTACTAAAATAGTTCAGTATTTGTTTTTACTAACCAGTCCTTTGTTGATGTACATCTAAGTTGTTTCCACTTTTATGTGCTTACAAACAATTGAGCATCTGTGTACGTTTATCTTTGTGTACTTGAGTAAATATGTAAGATAATTAGAGAGTGCAAATATACGTATAGGTTAAATTTCTAGCAGTGGGATTTATTGATCGAGGCTATTTACATCTTGAATTTTAATTGATATTCCCAAACTTGGGCAGGTGTATTTTCAAATGACATCTAGATAAGAACCAGATGAACTTGAAGATTAGAGCTACTAGGTTGAAGTTAATCTGGCAGACATCTTTAAAATGTACTTCAATTTTGTGTTGCTGCCAACCCTTTCTGCACTGGTGATGATTGAATGCCAGCCTGTATTGCTGTCTGTTTTGATCAAGCCCTACAGCTTTTCCCCTGGAGTCCTCTTTCTCTTACAAAATGAAGAGGAATTTAGGAAGGCATTTAAGGACAATAGCAGTCCATTGATCACATAGCAAGTGAAAGTAGATGTACTGTGTTTGGGAGTAGGTAAGGTATATGTTCTTACATTCTTCTCAATGCACTAGAATAATCTAAACCCTGGACTTATGGTATCCTCTGCATTGTACAGTGATTTCATAGAATATACAGAAAGTGACACCAGGTAAGCATTATAGTACTACCCACAAATTAGTATTTCTTTTTCCTGTGACTACACTGCTTGGTTATACAGATGAATACAAGGCATTCAGTGGTAGGAAAGTGATAGGTAGAACTTCCAGCAGGAGGCATCATGGGTATCCTATCATATTTCTGAGTTATTTTAGTGTCCTGACATAAACTGGTTTACCATACCAGACAGCCTGGTCTGTAGGAGTAAAATACTGACAATGCTCTTTGGGGTAGAGAAGTCTTCTTGTTACCAAAAAAGTTGACAAACCTTTTTATAGGTTAAGGGATGGAATGTTTTGTTTGTTTGTTTTTTAAAGATTTTCTTTTTTTTTTTTTTTTAAGATTTTATTTATGTATTCGACAGACAAAGATTACAAGTAGGCAGAGAGGCAGGCAGAGAGAGAGGAGGAAGCAGGCTCCCCGTGGAGCAGAGAGCCCGATGCGGGGCTTGATCCCAGGACTCTGGGATCATGACCTGAGCCGAAAGCAGAGGCTTTAACCCCCTGAGCCACCCAGGCGCCCCGGGATAGAATGTTTTTAAGAGTCTTGACCTTGATATGAAACACAAGTCAAAATTCCTAGGCTCTAGACTTGACTAGGTTTCTAAAGATTCTAAGCAGGGACGCCTGGGTGGCTCAGTTGGCTGGACGACTGCCTTTGGCTTGGGTCATGATTCCGGAGACCTGGGATCGAGTCCCGCATCAGGCTCCCAGCTCCATGGGGAGTCTGCTTCTCCCTCTGACCTTCTCCTCGCTCATGCTCTCTCACTGCCTCTCTCTCAAATAAATAAATGGAATCTTTAAAAAAAAAAAAAGATTCTAAGCAGATCTTTTAGCATTACCCAGTTTTCTCTACTATGGTCGGAATATTTGAATAAAGTGTTTTTTCAGACTGACTTTGCAAACCATAATTGGATTATGTATCAATTTTAGAGAATGTGGCCAGTATTTTTAATGAAAATGAAGTAGACTAGAATAGGAGCTATCGTAGCAAATCATAGTAGATTATATGAGTTTTTTAATGTGTATATGTGTGTGTGCATGCACTGGGTTTTGATGTGTAGTGTATTTTCCTCGGGTGGTGGTGAAGAAAATTTGAAAGCTACTGCTTTAATAAATACGGACAAAGTTTGTAGGTATAAGTTGTATAAAAATTTTAGAATTAGTTGTTGACATTTAGAGGATGAGGTAGTTTCCTGTTTTGTAAGAGGAAATTGAATTAGAATACAGCCTGTTTATTGACTTGCCAAATAATATTGTATCGTTATCTTTAACAGATTATTGGGTTCTTTTTATGAGATAATTCAGACAGACAATTATAATCCAACCAAATGATTTTCTGTTCTTTTCATTGATTGTATTACCAGTAAGCTTTCACTGTTTGTAATTATTTGATAGAGAGTTAAAATAATCTGGTTCTAATTAATTGTCAGAATCATGTACTACTTACTACTATAAATACCTGAAAATAAATGTTTTTGAAGATTATTTTTAGTCTCACTGACATTGCCAGATTCTGTAAAGACTGAAAGAAAATGTTTTTCTTTATTATTTAATAAATACCAGGCATGAATAACACTTTTATTTAGATTGTTTCTTTTAAATTTCACTAGAACTTTCTGAAGTAAGTAATGTTGTCACTGTTACACAACCCCAAAGTATTGATGTTAAATGATTTCCTCTGGGTCACAATTGCCTTTCATTGCCAAAGGATCTAAATACAGACCTTCTGATTTTCAAGTTCAGTATTCCATTGCCTCTTAACGCATTCTACTTAAAGGGCTAAATTAAATATCCATAAAGAGCTTGTTCTCCTGAAGAGTGTTCCGATAGGAAAAGCTTAGTAAAACACTGCAGCATACAGATATGGACAACACCATGTTGCCCTGTAATGTAGTGATGAATGTGTTTCCTGTCAGAATAGCTGCTTGGTGTAGTGGATAGTTTGAAATACAGCCAGAGCCTCTACTATAAGCTTTAAAAAATTATTCTGGCAAGGTTCTTAACCTCTAAATTTGGTTTTCAATTATAAAATGGGAATAATACTTGTCTTTTTTTGCCTCAAAGGTATCAGGAGGACCAAGTGAAATAATTTATATGAAAAAGCATTGTAAATTATAAAGCAGTGTAAGCGAAAAGTACAGATGTGTTTGTCGCAAGTACACATTTCCTGAAAATAATTACTACAGAGTCATTTCACTTTTAATTCTCTACTCTTCACATCACTTTTTTGCTTACAGATAGTACTGGACTCTTTCTGAAGGTTTTACCCGTAGATCTTTATAGTAGCCCATCAAATGAAGCAACAAGAAAGCAATTCATTCCTTTTTTTCCCCCTGCTTCATTTCTTTTTGATTCAATGTGATTAAACTGGAAACGCTTTCTTTTTCTTTTTCTTTTTTTTTTAAGATTTTATTTATTTATTTGAGAGAGAATGAGGGAGAGAGAGCACGAGAGTAGAGTAGAGGTCAGAGGGAGAAGCAGACTCCCCAAGGAGCTGGGAGCCCGATGTGGGACTCGATCCTGGAAGTCCGGGATCATGACCTGAGCCGAAGGCAGTTGCTCAACCAACTGAGCCACCCAGGCGCCCTCTTTCTTTTTCTATTCACAATTTAACTGAAAAGGATACAAGTTAAAAGCAAAATTTTTGTGCTTAGCCTTAATATTCTTAGAGTAACTAGTACATGCTCTATATTCCTTGTCCATGGCAAAGGATTCTCCTTGAAAATCTGACTTTCTTAAAAATACAAAATATGAAGAGCCTGTAAGTAGAGTTTTGGAGACCTCAGGTAGCAGGTATGTAGTTCTGTTAGATAAGTAGTTCCTTTTTTCTCAACCACCGAGGACTCCATTATTTGGTGAAGATTGACCTTCGTTTAATGTTTGCTTTTGTCCATTTTCATCAGGTGAGAAGTGATAAACTTTAAAATCCAAGCTTAGAGGACATCAGCTTAAGTGATTTTTAGGTCAAACCTTCAGTCTAGTTTAAGTAATTTGCATCTCTTGCTCAAGCCAAGTACCTGGCTCTTTACAATGTATGCTTAATGAACTGGGCAGTTAGTTTTCTGCTTCCTTTTTAAACACATACTCTGCTATTTTTGTTTTAAAAATTTCCACCTAATAGCTTAGAGCTAAGACATAAGAATTAACTTTGTTATTCTTTATAATCTTCTTATGAATAAAATTATATACTGATATGTTGGGAAATGAAATTTATTCTTTGCCTGAACATCTAATCATCTGTTTTAACTTGTTTGAATTTCTCATCACAATCATTTGTTCTTGGGGTGCCTGGCTGGCTCGGCATGTGACCCTTAATCTCTGGGTTGTGAGTTTGAGCCCCATTTTGGGTGTAGAGCTCACTTAAAAAATACATAAATAGGGTGCCTGGGTGGCTCAGTGGGTTAAAGCCCCTGCCTTCGGCTCAGATCATGATCTCAGGGTTCTGGGATCGAGCCCCGCATCGGGCTCTATGCTCAGCAGGGAGCCTGCTTCCCCCCCTCTCTGCCTGCCTCTCTGCCTACTTGTGATCTCTCTCTCTGTCAAATAAATAAATAAAATCTTTTAAAAAAACACATAAAGATTTATAAAACAAAGAATCATTTATCATTAAGAATAGTAGTAGTGATCTTTAAATTTTTCTCAGCAGATGATAAAATTTGTGTTTTTATTCCAGAATTTCCATTATTTATAAATACTGAGTAATCCAGGCTCATTTTTATCTCAGATACTAACCTTTTTTCACTTTATTCCACAAACATCCTCATTGCATTCAGTTTTGTAGTTAGGATTTAAGGAAGGTGCTGACATAGTGATTAAATTTCTTTGATATATTTATAGAATTAGTAATAGAATGTATCTGAGACCTTTTTTTTCTTTTTGAATACAGTATGACGAGTTAGTTCCTGCTTCTCTGACAACAAAATATGGAGGCTTTTACATCAACACTGGCACACTGCAGTTTCGCCAAGCTTCAGATACTGAAGAAGATGATATCACAGACAACCAGAAGCACAAGCCACCCAAAGTAAGTTTATCCAGCATTGCAGTAGTAATGAGTGTTAATAGGGTGTACCTTTTTATTTACTTGTGAATATAAGGAAAAATAAAATGCTAACCATTGTTTAATGAATCTGTAGTTATTTACATGCTTTAAGATAAAAGTATGTAGATGAGGGGAAATTGATACTTATATCATAGGAGAATTGTATTCTTTTAAAACTTCTCTCTCCATATGTGGTCTTATAATATGCTGTTTGGGGGATAAGAGTAAGTTTCTAGGAGAAGTTAAGACTCGGTATAGAAATTATGAAAAGCAAAAAAAAAAAAAGAAAGAAAAAAGAAATGGTGAAAAGCTATTACCTTTCCTAAGATGTATTTTATAAATTTAATTGTATGGAATGTATACATGTTTTAGGAAATAAAGAGTGTCCTTAGTTAAGTGTTTTTTTGTTTGTTTGTTTTTAAAGATTTTATTTATTTATTTGACAGAGATCACAAGTAGGCAGAGAGGCAGGCAGAGAGAGAGGAGGAAGCAGGCTCCCTGCCGAACAGAGAGCCCGATGTGGGGCTAGATCCCAGGACCCTGGGAACGTGACCTGAGCCGAAGGCAGAGGCTTTAACCCACTGAGCCACCCAGGTGCCCCTAGTTAGGGGTTTCTTGAAGTGTGATCAGAGGACTTACTTGTACCAGAATGACCAGAATGTTTGTTAAAAACCATGCAGTGCTCGTATACCCCAAGAATCTGCATTTATTACAGGCACTCCTAATGTACACTGAACTTTGAGAGAAAACTGCCCTGGATGCTATATTGATACCATCAAAGAGCAAAGCATTGATACTCAGATAAGTGATACATTCTTCTATCATTTGCAGATTCCCAAAATAAAAGAAGATGACATTGAAATGAAGAAGCGGAAGCGGAAAGAGGAAGGGGAAAAGGAGAAGAAGCCAAGGAAAAAAGTACCCAAACAATTGGGGTACGTAAAATTAAACATCATAGGGTCATAGATGACCAGCTGCCCTTTTAGAAAGATATATTTAGCATTAATTCATTCAGCTTTGCTGGGTCTAATTTAATACTCTATTTATAAATGTCAATGACTGTTAACTTATATTTAATAATATTTATATGTATTTGATGTAAGTATTAGTAAGTAGAAAGTTTTGTCATCTTAGATTTTGGGGTTTTTTTTTGCGCATGTATTCTTTACTAAATCTTACTAGTATTCTTTAAGGGGAAACACACAGACAAGTACATTGAAGAAATCTTATTTTTATAAGAGATTTAAGAAGCCTTTAAGTTATTTCTAGGTATTATCTTCAGTGATGCTTCTTATCTTTATTCTTGGACTCCAGGTAATATTCAGCTCCTACAGCTACCACAAATGCAGCAAATCCCCATTTGAATTCTTTTAATAACGCACCAACAAAGGAAACAGTGTTTGCAAAAGCACTGTGTATCTCCAAGCTTCATTGCGGCCCCATGGGTCCGTGCAGCCAGCTTCTCCTGGACAGTTTCTAATGGTGTTCCTTCTTCCATTGTTTATAACCTGGAAGTTCCAGTTTACTATGGCCATGTTCCTGCCCATGTCTGTGGGCCATGTCTGACAGCAGTCGGACCTCTCACGACACTCAATATTCAATCTGTCATCTTCAATTTTAATTAATTAATATTTATTGATAAGTAGAAGGGTTTATCATTTTAGAGACTCACGGTGCTTTAGATCAGATTTACAAATTCATTTATTAAGTATTTTTCTCATTACAACTTTTTACCAACAAGAATCAGTTTGAAAAGATGGTATACAATTGTTCTGAATTTTCTGTGCTAAAACTAAGCTTATTATAGATGCCTGGGGGTTGAGGATTGGCAGTAGTTTTTGTGTGAACAATTTATAGTTGTTTTACTATTTAAAAAGGCATTTGTTTAGCTCTTCATGCTTATAATTTGAGGTAATGATATTACCTCTAAAAATCAAGTAGAATTTCTCAAAAGACTTAAGTCATAAGAATAAAATGTTTATAATATGCATTCATAAAATTACCATTTGCTCTTGCTTCTCTATGACTTTTTTGGAGAACTAAGGGACAGAAACTACGAGAGGCTGGATTTTCTTCCCCTCCTTACCAGGGGAGGTGCATCTGCATTTTGGCCTATCAGTATTCAAAAGATTGTTGTAGGGAGGTATTTATCCTCCTGTAAACACGAGATTTTAGTGACCTTGGAGTCATTAAGTAATTAAGGAAAAACATATAGATTGCTAGTGAATATATTAAAAGGTCATTATTTACAAGTAAACTTCTTTGGGAACAAAGTCTATAATGCCTTTTATTGAATTTGTCATTTTCTCAAATTCATAACTTATTCATGCAGCAAATATTTATTAAGTACCTGTTGTATACCAGGTATTGTTGTATTTGTATTTATTTGTATTTGGAGTATATGTATTTGGAGTATGTAACAGTAAATGAAATGTGGGCTTGGCTTGAAAGGTACAAATCATCTTTTTGATTCTATAGTGCATATAGAAGCATATAAGCCATAGAATGTAGGAAAGATTCCTACATAGATGTAGGAAAGAGAGAGTGGTAACTAAACTGAAACCACCTTTTCCCCATGGTTTCCGTAGGGAGAACATTGTCACAGAAAATTACACGTATATGATTGCCTCACATGGCTGTTCCCAGAATGGAAAGTCAAAGTGATCAGAAGGTAGCAGCAGATAGAATAGGGTCTAGAAAGATTTTGCATTTCTTTGGCAGCTTGTAGCACAAACCACCTGGAGTATCAGTTTGAAGTTGTACTTGTGTGAGCTTCTCTGGTTGTAAGGCAACTCTGTTTTCAGCGAAAGTGCATTTCTTTACTTGGTTTATTTCTTAGGCGACCACTTTATAGAAGTGCTTAAGAATGTGAACATTCCAAAAACAGTAGTAAGTTTAACTTCCTATTCTCTAATAAACCTGAGCTACATTCTGTTTTGTTTCTTTCTGTTAATTTTAGTCCATTCATTTTCTTCACTCTGATGACCATTTACCTGTCGACCTTTCCTCAGTGACAGTCCATCCAGATGATGAGAAAGATGCTGTGATAAAAGGATAATTTAATAAGAAATTTGCTCTCCCACATACCAAATGATTGTTTTGATGATCTATGCCTGCTTATTTACATGGGGCTTTCAACTTTAAAATTATGCATAGCCTAATGGATGACTTTTTTCTTCACAGAGTTGTGGCTCTAAATTCCCACAAGTCTGAAAAAAAGAAGAAACGTTATAAAGATTCTCTTTCTCTAGCTGCCATGATACGAAAATTTCAGAAAGAGAAGGATGCATTAAAGAAGGAGCCTAACCCCAAAGTCCCAGTGAACTTAACGACCTCCTCTCTGAATAAACCCCCCTCCACTGCTGTAGCATTGGGAAATGACGTCTCGGACTTAAATCTGAACAGTGCTGATCCGGACCTCCCTATTTTTGTTGGCACAAACGAACATGAACTGTTTCAGGAAGCTGAAAATGCCCTAGAGATGCTAGATGATTTTGACTTTGACAGATTACTGGATGCTGCTTCTGATGGTAGCCCCCTCTCTGAGTCAGGGGGAGAGAATGGAAACACCACCCAGCCAACCTATGCCTCTCAGGTTATGCCCAAGGTGGTGCCTACACTCCCAGAGGGTCTACCTGCTCTTCTTGAAAAACGCATTGACGACCTCCGTGTAGTAAGTGTAATAATTCCCTTGTTTCTTATTTGCCACATAAACTTAACAATAAATGCTTTCTATAAGACAAAAGTAGTAACCCACAATCCCAGCACCCATATAAACAACTTGTGATTTTCTATATTTCCTTTTAGGCATTGGCTGTGTGCATAGGCCTTAGATTTGAAGTAGGAATAGTTATAGCAACATATATGGGTAACTGTTTTATTATTTTATTTCATCTTATAATTTTTTAAAAGATTTATTTTATAAAGAGTGAGAAGATGCTTGCAGAAGTGAGTGTAAGGGGGAAGGAGCAGAGGAGAGGAAGAGAATTCTCAAACAGACTCCCCACTGACCACAGAGCCTGAAGTGGGTCTTGATCCCAGTACCCTGGGATCATGACCTGAGCTGAAATCAAGAGTCGGACACTTAAAGGACTGAGCCACCCAGGTGCCCCTTATCTTATAAATATTTTTCAGCATAGCTTTCATAAATAACAATTTTTATTGTAAAAAAAGGTCACATAAAGACAATAGAGGGAAGGGAGGAGCAAATAGTAACATTACAAAAGCATACCTGAACTTGGTCCAAGCTATCAACATCTAGTTATTTTTTAATTGATTTTTTCCAGCTAATCACATTTAGTAAGCATGCATTGTGTTCCCGTTAGGCCAAACTTGAGGGCTGAACTTGAGCATGTCACCTTAGATACCTCTCTAGATTGACTTGGATTCATAATCTTTGTTTAACTAGCTACAGATCCAGATAAGTGTCATCACACTTCATTTAATCTCAGGGAGATAGTATTTTGACTTAAAATAACATGCCAGCAGACGCCCTGGATGACTCAGTTGATTAAGCGGTTTGCCTTCAGCTCAGGTTCCTGGGATCAATCCCCACAGCAGGCTTCCTGCTCAGCAGGGAGTCTGCTTCTCCCTTTCCCTCTGTCCCTCCCCCTGCTTATGCTCGCTCGTTTGCTCTCAAATAAATAAAATATTAAAAATAATAATAACATGCCAAACCTAGCTTAAAAGGCCCTTCTTGATTACTTTAGCATCTTTTTTTGAACCCATGCCATATTTTAGTCTTCATTTTTTTCTTGACTACAAAAGTAAAATGCACAGTATAAAATGTATTTTCATACATAGGGAAAGATCCCCCATAATCTGACATTCCCCACTCCCAGTGGAAATAACCACTATTAAATCATTTATTTTTCTGGATTTTAATCCATTCATTTGCAAATGTTACAGTATTATAAAAAATAATTAATGGGATGGTAATGTATGGACTATATAGCTTGCTTCTTTCTCATGGGATTGTAGTAACCCAACTTAAGTCACATTTTAAAATTTACTAATCTTTATATTGTATTTATTTTTCATAACTTTTCCTGAAATTTAAATACCTGATTACGGGAATATTAGATTTATCTAATTTTTCTAGTAACTGGCCTACAGATTTTATTTAGTAATTCTATTTTTTTTCCAAATTTTTTATTCTTAGCATTTCTTCTGAAGTTGTGACTTAATTTTGGCTCACCTGTATTTTTACTTATTTTAATGTATTTCATGTTGGGTCCATGGTCAAAGGAGCGAGACTGATACAAAGCGAAGGTCAAGCAAAGCTTTATTTCGTGCCAAGCATCGAGAAACAAACTGACCAGCCAGGACCATCTCTTGCAAAGAGGCAACCTCTCCCTTCTTTACAGACTAGCTTTTAAGGGCAAAGCCCATGTGGTTGGACCTGGCCACACACAGGTGACCAATGAGATTGTAACACAGAGAAAGCTGCACTGTCCTGCTAGGTCACACATAAGTGACCAATTGAATTACAGTTTACCCTATAGTAGATATTTGAACTAGCCTATCACCTTGGTCAGATTTGTTGCCCAAAGGGCACCCAAAGGGCAGGGCCCATACTCCTTTTTAGCTAGGGAGACAGTATGCGCCCCCACCGATTGGATACCTCCACCTGGCCTGACCCACCCTTGTATTTGGGCTTTGTTACCTGGAACTGGTTTCCTGGACTTGTTTTTAAGTAAGTTCCCTGAAGGGCGTGGGGGCAGGGTCAGGATGGAGCTGCTCTGGCTAAATAGGCCCTTACATTTCATTAGTATGGAATTTAGAGAAGTGTGTTAAAATATCTCATTGCCAATATTTCTTAGGTTATAAATTGTGTTTACCATCATTTTTTGCTTTATTCCCATGCTGTGTTGTTTGACCCATAAAATTCTTGATGGCTAGATCTTCTTTGTGGTGATTATCATTTGAAGGTGACTTTTTGTGCTGTTATTGCATTTTACCTTAAATTTAGTTTTGTCTGATTTACTGTAGACTCTTTTCTCTTTATTTCTTCAAGGTAGTTTTTCTCATCATTTACCTTCAACCTCTTTGATTTTATTTTAGCTCTTTTTCTTATAGACAGTATTTAATTTCTTTATTGGCCTCATCTGAGTCCTTTCTCTTTTAACAAATGATTTTACTTTTTTACAGTTGTTATAATTATATGATTGATCTTTGTCGTTTTCTTTTTTATCCTGTTAACTCATCTCTTTTGTTTTCATTGTTTTGCTATTTTCTGTGCTTATTTTTTGAAAAGTATACAGTCTGTAGATTTGGTAGTAAACACGTTTTTATTTAATCTTCTCAGCTACTCTGCATAGGAAATATAGGTATTATTTCCTTTTTGTGGTTAAGAAACTTGAGGTAGGTTAAATAGCTTGGTCACGTCTATGCAACTAGTAAGTTGTGGAGCCAGATTTTCGCCACAAGGGTTCACCTAACTCCAAAGTATATGCTTCTTGCTTTCCCATGTTGCCTATCTCTAAAACTTTTAGTTTCTTTTAGGTTTTAAAAAGTGTTAGTGATGTGATCCACATTTTGCAAGATATTATTAATAATAATAGCTCTTGGGGTGCCTGGGTGGCTCAGATGATTAAGCCTCTACCTTCGGCTCAGGTCATGATCTCCAGGTCCTGGGATGAAGTCCCATATCAGGCTTCCAGCTCAGTGGGGAGCCTGCAACTCCCTCTCCCTCTCTCTCTGCCTTTCCCCCTGCTTTTGCTCTTTCTGTCTCTCTCTCAAATGAACAAATACAGTCTTTTAAAAAAAAATAGTTCTTGTGTATTTAGCAGAAACCTGTATTCTGTATTGAATGCAGTGTTTCTGTGTCTCACATAGCATTTACCATTCCGGGGACAGTACCCTGATTGGGTTTAGTGTGCTTTACCTACTGTGTAGTCTGATCCTCCAACAGTCAGGTGAAGTAGGTAGTGATCTTCCATTAAATAGATGAGGAAACTAAGGTTCAAAAGGTGAAGTGATTTGCCCAAGGCCACATAATTTTTAAATGGCTGAGCCGTGATTTAAGGTCAGCATTTAAAGGTAGGACTGTGGAGTTCCATTGTAGGCACTCTGTCTGCTTGTTATATGCCATTCATTTTTACTTACTAAGCAAAATTGATTAATAATGAGTGTGTTACAGTCTTGTAAAAGCTTTGTCATATCTTATATACCAGAACGTATTACTCTTTCTCTCTTAATAGCCCTGCCAGGGTTAGTACAGGTGCTCCCTGACTTCTTGGTAGGAAATCATCAGTAAGAACTTTGATTTCACTTACTGGTATCTATGACTTCTCTGTATGTTTTATTTGAAATATGAGAATGGTATTTTTTTTCTTTAGGAGGTGAGAAGTCATCCTTAGCTTAAATGCTTATGTCTGTGTGAGAAGGAATTGCTTCTTGTGGCTCTTTTCTTACTTTGTAATATTCTTCCACTGTTCAGCCTCTTGACTTTTTATTATTTTTCTTGAAATTTAGTTTCCCTGTGCCTTTCATATATTTCCACCCCCTACACGTACCCAGTTTTCATGCTAAGAAGTACTGAGGCACATCTTAGAAATTTTCTTCTACTTATTGCATGTAAAGTCAAATAACTTGGTGGGATGGCTGAGTCAGCATATGGCTTGCTCAGATTATTAGATCAGGCTTCTTGGTGTTTTATACCTCATGGACCTCAACTACATTGTTTATGACTTTCCCAATGTATTTTCCTTCTGGTTGGGTTTGCTGATAACTTGGTTTCTGGTCACCTGGTTGAGGTGACAAACATAACGATGAAATTAACCTCATTGTATTAATTTTTGTTTATCCCTTGATAATTACCTTGCCTACATTTTTTGGTTATAAGTAATTAGGTGGAACCGAAACAGGCTGCAGGAAGCCAGGTGTCTTTGTACAGGGTGACGGTGTTGCACGATCGAAGTCAGAAAGCTTGTGTCTGAGTCCCGGATCCACCACTTAATAGTAGTGTGATTTGGGGGCATGTCATGTAACCTCTGACAGATTTAGCTTCCTTGTTTGTACAGTGGGGGCTGTCATGCCAAAGTCATTGGCTGTTACGAGGTTTAAATATGGTAATGAATATAAAGTGTAGAATATCAGGTAGATACTATGTAGACACTCAATAGAAAGTGAGACATCTGCTTGTTGTTATCCTGGAGATCACAGCAATAATTAATAAACCTGTGGATGGTCAAGTACACAAGATACCCAAAGCACTAAGAAGTCTTGTATGTATAATTTTGTTAATTTAGTAGAATTAAGAAAAATTAAATACAGAGGTTATAGGAAACATTGGCATATATGCTAAATTTGTTACACTCTAATTTCCTACTCATGCCATGTACTAAGCTGGGTATGGAGGATACAAAGTAAAGTAAATCACAGTAGCCCACCCTCAAGAAGCTTATCCTTTAGTAAATAAATATGGAAACAATGTGTTTATTGAAAGTGATTGGCAGGGCGCCTGGGTGGCTCAGTTCCTTAAAGGTCTGCCTTTGGCTCAGGTCATGGTCTCAGGGTGTTGGGATTGAGCCCACAGCAGTCTCTGGCTTTCCCTCTGCCTGCCACTCCCCTTGCTTGTATGTGCACACTCTCTCTGTCAAATAAATAAGTAAAATCTTAAAAAAAAAAAAAAAGCAATATTGACAATCTTATGTTTCTCTAGGCTGCCAAACTTTTTGATGAAGAAGGAAGGAAAAAATTCTTTACACAGGATATGAATAATATTCTTCTGGAGTAAGTAATTCTCTTCTTTAATTAAAAAGCCTAAAAGTTATTTGTACTTTAAGAATTCATTTAAACATACAGTTGGTTACAGCTTTACAGGTTGAGTATTACTTTAGATTTAAATGTATTTTTTTGTCACTTTGTATGAAAATATCTTTCTGGAACAGCTCTGAGAATTCTTATTAAATTTGGTATAATTTTCCTTCTATTTTCATTCAGACTTGAGAAGTATAATTCCATTGGCATCTAGCAAAATTAATTCAAACATTTATAGCCAAATGGAAAGTATGGTTTAATGAAGAAATTCTGGTTGTGAGGCAGGAGAGAGGCAGGGTGGAGAAAACAAAAGGAAGAATGGAAAGGGGAGGCTGAAGCCTGAAATAGGATACAGATTGTATTTAAATTAGTGACAGTTTTTCCTCTTACCTGGTGTTTGATGCTAAGGAAGTTGCAGGTCTAAGATTGTGGTCCCCTAAGCTGTCCTTGTAAACCTATTGGCTTTTAAATTTTGACCATTGGTTTTAGAAGTGGAGTGTATAATTGGCTGCAAGCAGAACTTGGTAAAAAAGGCAATCCTGGAGAAAGCAGCAGATTTTACTCCTCTCAGGTGAAAGTAATGTGTGCCTGCTCTTGGTGGTTCAGTAGTATTATATATGAAGAAACAAGCAGTGTTTCCAATACTGTGTGTTGAGTCCTGTCTTTTAAATGTATGTTGGAGGTAGTTTCTCATAAGACACGAAGAATGATGAATTGGTTTGCTTTGATAACTATTTTCTTTTTTGTTTGTTTTTTCCCTCTCCCCCTTGATTACTGTTTGAATTAAGTGCAATCTCTCTTTCTCCAGAGTACTTAAAAAATCTTTTTGGTCCCCTGCGGACCCATGAAACATATAACCTAGTATGCTACTGGTTTGGTGACAGAGGAATTTCTTGTTCCAATTCTTTATTTTAGCCAGAGATTTTCAGATTGATTCTGTCTGCCTGGAAGCAAGGCAAATGCTTCCTGCCTGTGCCAGCTCCTTTTACACCCCAGATTCAATAAACAGTGTAACCATCACTCACCAGAGTTGTCCCAGATTCCCTAATCAGGAATCTGACTGGCTGCTTTTTCTTTCTACCAGGAGAGCCCTAAGTTTACTGGATCAGGTCCTTTTCCTATGATTAAGACAGTGCTTTTTTATTTTACTCTTCTATAAGAGGGACTGACTTTTCTCCCCTGAAAGAAAGGACCATCCTTGGGACATAACATCTCAGATAAGCAGAAGAATATCAGCATTCCACTAACAGGCTTCTTTCTTTTTCTTCTTCTTCTTCTTCTTTTTTTTTTTTTTTTTAAGTAATCTCCACACCCAGCAAGGGTGTCGAACTCATGACCCTCAATCAAGAGTCACCTGCTCTACTGGCTGAGCTGGCCAGTTGCCCCTCCTGCCCTCTAAAAACTGTTTTTATTTTAAAATTTACTTAATTATTTTAAAGTAGGCTCCATGCCCAGTGTGAGGCTTGGACTTATGACCCTGAGATCAAGAGTTGGATGTTCTTCCAACTGAGCCAGCCAGGTATCCCCCTACCCCCAACAGACTTCCCTTAATCTTCCTATGTCTATCTTAAATCCTCGAGTTTTGTTAGAGTCCATCTATTTTTTATTTCACAGAGTGTGCCTCCAGTACTATAAAGCTATTAGTATTCAGAGTTTAATGTTTTCCATTTTAATCACTTATTTATGCCCCTGGCCTCCGTTTCCACTTTCCTAAACAAACATCCCTTGTTTCTCTAGACTGAGAGCACACGGTAACATGATTATTTTGGGTAGTAAATTCTTATGAAATTATCCGGGTATATTGGCTCTGCCTCACCACTGCTTCATTATGCTGGGCAGAAAGGGGTGAATTTGTTGGAATAGGAACACTTTCTCTTTTTGCTTAATTGATTTTGACTTGGAATACAACTTGCTAGCTTAATCTCTTTCCCTGTTTCCTCCTTTATCTCAAGCATACATTGCTAATAAAATCTTGATACTCTTTGCCTGTGATTCCAATCCAACCTGAGCTGTGTTCAGCAGATACTCTAAAGTTGTTTAGGGTTAGGAGGAATTTGCATCCCTCTTGTGTATTATCAATCAACAGGCTTTTGAATAAGAACTGTTTTGAATTTTGTATTTAGGTCACTGCTCCCTAAGTCTTCAGTTACTGGTTTTCAGTGATTCTGTTATGTGGACAGTGTTGGTAAGATATATGGAACACTAGAGGAATAATTCAGGAAATTAAGTAGGTTCCAGAATTCACTTGGAGTTAGTCAGCTTTTCTTTTGCTAGTGTTTTTAAACTGATTGAATGAGATATATATTCTGGGTTTCTTTTTAAGACTTTGTATATTTATTTGAGAGACAAGGCATGAGTGAGGGTGGGAGGACAGAGGAAGAGGGAGAAGCAGACTCCCCACTGAGCAGGGAGCCTGATGTGGGGCTGTAGCCCAGGATCCCGAGATCATGACCTGAGCCGAAGGCAGACAATCAACTGAGTCACCCAGGAGCCCCTATATTCTGTTTTTAAAAAGAGGGAGAAGGGTGCCTGGTTGGCTCAGGTGGTAGAGCATGTGACTTTTGTTCTCAGTGTCATGAGTTCAGGCCCCACATTGGGTGTAGAGCTTACTTAAAAAAATAATAATAAAATAAAAAGAGGGTTGATAGGATAGGAAGATAGTCATATATCAACTATGGGGAAATGACTGTTTCTAGAATTCTGTGTGAAAATACGGGTAAGACTAAGTATTTCTGAGCCAGAAGAATCTTGGTTATAAAGTTGACCATTGCTTGAGCTAAGGATTCCTATGTTGCGTTTCTTGAAGGTTTCTTCAGAGGCAAGTGAGGGCCTTGTAAAGACAGAGATATAAAAGTGCATTTCACATACCCGTTTGTGGGTTACTCACAAAACCCGGTGTTTGTCCTCTAATGCATTGTCAGCAGATGATCCCAGTATATTTTTACCTGTTTAGAACGTGTAGCGATCATGTGTTCATAATTTATTATCAGAGGTTTGAGACCTATCCGTCATAACTTCCATGCATGGATATCTGCTTTGAGGATAGACTTCACTTAAAGAAGTGAAAGAACCTGGTAGGTAGAAGGAGACAGGCTCAGGGAAAGTTTGTTGCTTTAGGGGAACCTTTATTTTTTTGAAATGTGAAAATTACTGAAATTCAAACTTTTCATTACCATGTGTTTTAGGTACTTCTTAGACCTTAGAAGATTGGGATTCTTAGTGAGAAAAAAAAATTAAATGTGTGAGGGATGTGTGCTAAAAATATACTGCTCTCAGGTAGGAATTTGTATATATTTGTGATAGACCAATTTGTTGGTAACCTTCAGGGTTAATATGTTTCTCTAATTTTTACCTGGTATTGGCATAGGAGCAGGGAGTCAGCTCTTTGTGTTTTTGAGTTTCCCCTCTCTTTGGAAACCACTGATTTTTATAAGTATGTATTGAGTCACTCTGTTCTTACTTGGAATTTCCTATTACTTGGAGTTTCTATTTTATTTTCAGCCTTAATTAATCTTTAATAATGGGGCAAGCCTAGAAAGCCTCCTACCCAGAGTCTAGACTTTTAATAAAGATCCCCCCATAATGTTATTTAAACCAAATATTTATACACAGAATTCATGACCATAGTGATTGTTTCCCATATGATCCTCTGCATTTGACCTTCTGGTTCTTACAGATTCTAAACATGTTTCCATTCATCTATGTGTTTGACTTCTCTAATACCAAGAATTTTTATTGCCAGTGCTAAGAGCATAGTTCTCCACATTTTGTTGTTTCTGAAATTGCAGTGTATCTTATAAGTGATGGATATACTTGATATGAGAGAGGGCTTCTTTCCTTCCCCAGATGCTGTTAATAGACTCTTTGGATTCATCTTATATTTGTGAAAATTATTTATTAAATATATCTGCACCTTCTCCTATAATAGAATGTGATGATTTGGACATAGTTTTTGCCAAGAACCCCAGTTTGGTCTTGGCCTTCAAATTAATATGTGTTCCTACCTTCCTACAATAGCAGCTACCAGATAGATACAGTGTCTTTCATCTTAGTAGAAACCTCAATTATTGATTAGTAGACTTGTCCTGCTGAGAATATGGTGGCTGTTAAAACTCTTCTCCTTTTCTTATTTTTTATTTTTTAATAACGATTACATTAAATACCCATTTAACAATTTATTTGTGGTCTAAATAATTTACAAATGGAAACAGGAAATGAAGAATTGGAATAAATTGAACAAACTAATAAATATCTAGCTTATGCAGTGCAGGCATAATGGAGGAGACAAAGATGGATGAAAAACTGTCTGTATGTATATCCAGAAGGGCTTCACCTCTTCCAAATCTGAAATTTTTTTAAACACCTGTAAGGAAAAAATACTCTAAATTCATCAAAACTATGTAACTCTCTAGCATAGCAATTGCAGTGGGGGAGAGAGGATATGAATATCTATCTGAGGGAATGAGCTTTTGGTTAATCGAGTTCCTGTGCTTTATCCCAAAATGTAGACTTTACCCCTGTTCATCAAAAAACTATTCACCAGTTTATTTTTTGTATAAATTCTCTCTATATTTTCTCCTTGAAAAATACTGTCTAGGAAATCATGGAAAGATAAAACGGGAGAAGAGTTAATGCCTTTGCCTCCATGCTTGTGTCAGTACCTGAAGGAAATTCTGTACTATTTATTTGTCATTGTTTTTGTTCAGCATCGAGTTACAGCTACAGGAACTAGGCCCTGTCATCCGTAGTGGTGTCTACTCTCATCTTGAAGCTTTTGTGCCATGCAATAAAGAAACACTGGTAAAACGTCTAAAGAAGTTACATCTCAATGTCCAGGTAAGACGAGGAATAATAATATCCATATCTGAGGTTTTATGACCTATAAAGAGACTGGTTTCTATTTGGGGCTTTTGTGTATTAAGTGCTTTATAGTCTTATTGTACATATGGAATAACTATAGGAGTTGTCAAAGGCATATTGGATCTCTTGAAAAAACTTACTTTTTAACAGTTGATAAGTCTAGATGAGAATGTTTTCTAAGGCATAGATTCTTGGACTGGTAAAATAACTTCAGTTCCACAGCTGATACAGTTTTGCCCTCAAGAAATATCTGACAGATTTAGGGGCACCTGGGTGGCTCAATAGGTTAAAGCCTCTGCCTTCGGCTCAGGTCATGATCCCAGGTTTCCGGGATCGAGCCCCACATCAGGCTCTGTGCTCAGCAGGGAGCCTGCTTCCTCCTCTCTCTCTGCCTGCCTCTCTGCCTACCTGTGATCTCTGTCAAATAAATAAATAAAATCTTTAAAAAAAAAAATATCTGACAGATTTAGAACTCCGTTTTTTCATTACTGAGTGGGATCTATGCAGCTTTGTTCACACCTACTTTACACAAACCAATGGAAAGAATCCCAGGGTAAACTTAGAGATTTTTTGGTGTAATCATCCATGTTTTGCTAGATTCTCCTCCCCTACAACCCCACTAGGTAATGGTCTAAGTTTGAATGCTTCCAGTGGTCAGAAACATATTTCATTGTAATACCAGAAAATTCTTCCATGCACTGACAAATATACAGGTGCTTTCCACCCCTTTGGTCCCAATTCTACCTTTGAGTCTATTCATAAATCTAATTATTAGTCACCTTCACAGCTTTCATGTTTTTGAAAGCTTGTGTTATATCCCCTTCTTCACTTCATGTAAAATGGTTTTTAGTACCTTCATTGCCCTGATTACTCTTCCCTTAATGATTTATTTGATTATATATTTTAAAAATATTTATAACTTGCAAGTAATGGAAAAGAACTTAAATACAATTTAAGACCAAAAATGACATTTTTTTTCTATTAATAAAGGTATTTCATGGAATTAAAAATACAGCCAGGAAGGGATGGGAACTAATAATTTAGATTATCTCTTATTCTCTCTACTCATCTCCCCATGTCTCATTTTTATCCCTGTAAGTCACCTGAAAATAAGATTACTTTTTTTTAAAGATTTTATTTACTTATCTGACAGAGAGATAGCACAAATAGGCAGAACAGCAGGCAGAAGGAGAGGGAGAAGCAGCCTCCCTGGGCTTGATCCCAGGACCTATGGGATCATGATCTGAGCTGAAGGCAGAAACTTAACTGACAGAGCCACCCAGGTGCCCCTGAAAATAAGATTACTTTATTCTCAAGGTTTTATATTATGGAAAAGCCACACACACAGACTTACTTAGCCCTCTCATCCCAATCCAAGTTCTTGGGTCAGAAAATCTGATTATACTATCTTGGGTCAACCAAAATTTTTCCGGCCAGAGGTTGGGAGTCACATAGCACAACATGGCTGTCTAAGGGCCCCCATGGCTCTAATGCGGGAATGAATGTGGTTCCCTGGACCACTTGTAATGTGATCTGAGAGACATAGAACTGTTTATTATAAGTATTATACAACTGTTAATAAAACAGCCTGACTCTTGGTTTTGGCTCATTTCATGATCTCAGTGTTTTGAGATTTAGCCCTTCATCAGGCTCTGAGCTGGGCATGGAACCTGGTCAGGATTCTCTCTCCCTTTCCCTCTGCCCCTCCCCAATTCCCCACACACGTGTGTGTGTGCTCTCTCTTTAAAAAAAAATTCTTTTGTATTGGAAAATCTTTCTCAGTTTAAAGCAGAGAAATAAACAAATGAAATTTACTTGAGATCACAGATTTTGTGTCTATGCCTGGCTCCTTCAGACACTGGCAGTTGGAGCTAACTGCCATACATTCACATGACAGAAGTGGGTACCAGTAAAAAAAGATCTAGAGGCAGGAGAACAACTTTTTGTACATTATAAGATGTTTTCTAAGGAACATATCAGATTTGATATTTGAAGTTATTTAATATCCCTGTTGGCTGTAGAAGACATTTATCTTAGCCCTTGCTTTTCTTTATATGGTTTTAGCATGTGTACTTTTACTCCCTAAATACTATATTGTTTGATTTTATATATTTTTATATATTATTATATTGTATATATTATTTATATAATTTATTTATTTATTATTTTTTATATTTATTTTATATATTATTATGAATAATATATGTTTATATTCGTATAAATGGAGTCATACTGTCTCCATACTTTTCTTTTGCGACTGACTTTTTTACACTGAACATTATGTACCTCAGATTTATCTGTGTCTTTACATGTGGTGAACTCCATTTTTGGAGTACATTTGCTGTACAGTGTGTATGGTGTTCCATTCTATAAATACATCCTAATTAATTTATTCATGTTACTGTTGATGGATATTTGGGTTGTTCCAGATAGTCTCAGCTACATAATTAAGAAGTGATCACCTAGGATCCATGATACTGGATGTTCACATTTCTTTTAATGGAATTTTTAAGGCAGACAGTGTCATATGTGCTGTTATATTTATTAATTGGTATGTATGAAAATAGTAAGAGTCTTCCGGTTTCCTCTTTCTCTTTGGCCTTGACCTTGCATTTTTGCTTGCAGCATAAGTCATATTTAGTAACAATTTTAAATGAAAGAACAGGATGCCAGCATCCCATTTGTAGTCTCCCAGACCGAATCCTATGCTCCAGTGTTGCAAAGCGATATCTCCATTTATGGTACTGCTTCTTCCTCATAATGGGGATCAACCAGTAGTAGTCTGCACAATATAGATTTTGATCTGTATTTAATCTTAAAAGTGTCCATATAATTTATCTGCTGGGGCATTTTTAAGAATGTAAAGGAATACATTGTGTGTCAACTAAACTTAAATAAAAAATTTTTTAAGAAAAAAATATCAGGAACACTTAGTTATGCTAGGGTAACAAGCAAAAACTGGGATTCTCATTGGAGGTCTGGGAAGTATGGTCATCCTAATTTTATATCCGGTGTGCATTATGAAAAGTCAGTGTGGTAGGAGAAGCGTCCACATTTGAATATGTTTACATTAAAAAAATGGGTTTTCATTTCAAATCCATAATCAGTGTCTTTTGTGGATCTGCTTTAATTCTTGTAAATGTGTTTTTAAAAAGTTTTAGTATACTTTCTCCTCAGGATGATCGTTTAAGAGAACCTCTGCAAAAACTGAAACTGGCTGTTAGCAACGTGATGCCTGAACAGCTATTTAAATACCAGGAAGACTGCCAAGCTCGTAGTCAAGCTAAGTGTGCCAAGTATGTACCTCTTCTGTTTGGAGCGGCTTTTGCATTTGAGAAATATTTTTAGCTCTGAAGGATTGGTCTTACGTAGATGTTACCACCAAGTAGAAATCCACATGTACCACTGAAGTGGTGTAATTGAGTGTTTTCTAAATGACACAGCACTCCCCATTCAATTGCTTTCGTGTTAAAATCAAAAGGTCTCTTGATTTAGTGTGTGGGTGTGATCAAAGCAAGAGCTGGCACTGGTCAGACATTTCACACATCAGCCAATTTGGCTGAAGTTGGACACAAATATTTTTTGAACTGAAATATAAGTATTCATGGCCTTATGTTACAGTTTGAAGACCTTATATACCAAACCACTTTATGACACATTGCAAAGTATTACGTATAAGGTAGATTCCCCATTTACTTTCCCTTTTGAGTTAATATTCAGTTAAGCAGTTTAACAAGTGTCTCTGGAGCATATCATGGGCACTGTTGGGCTAAAATTTCACCTCCTAGGACACTTGGGTGGCTCAGTTGGTTAAGTGTCTGCCTTCAGCCCAGGTCGTGATCCCAGGGTCCTGAGAGTGAGTCCTGAGTCGGGCTCCTTGCTCTGTGGGGAGACTGCTTTTCCCTCTGCCTGCTGCTGCCCCTGCTTATGCTCTTTCTCTCTCTCTCTCTCTGACAAATAAATAAAATCTTAAAAACAAAAACAAAAACTCTGCTTCATAAAATCTTTTTCATTTTTAGGTTGCAAACAGATGAAGAACGAGAAAAAAATGGATCCGAGGAAGATGATGATGAGAAACCAGGGAAACGTGTCATAGGACCAAGAAAGAAATTCCACTGGAATGACACCATCAGGTAAAATTTAACCAAAGCCTTCACTTTTAAACAAATAGATAAGGTTTCTAATAAAAAGAATATATAGTAAATGGAAGAGTAGATTGGAAACAACCAAAGATTAGTGTGTAGGAAAAATTCATTCAAAGGAAGATTGATTTGATCCTAATGTTCTTAGAGTGCTCTCACTTTTATTTTCATATCCTACTTTTTATAAGCTAATCTTCTAATAATTAAGTAAGTCATACTGGTTTCAGAAGGTGAAGTACTCCATATACTTGTATAATCAGTCATCTTTTTTACCAGTATTTCTGTACCCAAGTAGAGGGTTTGGCTACAGGACTATCCCTTTCAATCTTTGGTGCCTAGATGAAAGGTATCAAAGGAAATTGTTTCATATTGGGGATTTGGCTGTAGTGGAATGAGTGATGTGTGTTGGAAATTATTTATCTTCATGTCATCTGAATTCTTGAGATAATATTCTTTATTATTGCTGTCAGATTTATGTGCTTTTAAAAAAATCTGTTTCAAGCTTAATTTTCCACAATTTTGCAGTCAGATTTATATATAAATATATATATTTTTAATCTGTTTAGAACTTTGTTATGTAACCTTGTTGAGATCAAATTGGGATGCTATGAGTTAGAGCCAAATAAAAGCCAGTCCGCTGAGGATTATCTTAAATCCTTTATGGAGACAGAGGTGAAACCATTGTGGCCTAAGGGCTGGATGCAGGCAAGGTAAGAAATATGACATCCTAGATTTTACTTTACTTTTCTTATTATTGCTATTATTAACGATACATATATACGTATATACACCCACACATACATATATGACATTCATTTTGCAAAGAACCTAGACATCTCAAATGATCTCTGCTTTGAAAACTTCAAGCACTTAAAAGACAAAATAGTTAGTCATATGGATGTGGAGATACAGAGATAGACAATAAAGGGTGGTTATTTGTTTGGGTTTTTTTGTTTGTTTGTTTTGTTTTTTGGCCAACTCCTTTTTCTTTTTTGCACCTAAATTTGCTAATAGAGAAATGGGAAGAGGAGAAGATGGTTAGGAACTTTGGGAGGGGAACTTCACATGGGTATTGTGAAGATAAGGAACTAAATATAAAATGGAGAGTATAGAAAAGGCAATCCCAACCTTAGGTTCTGTTGAAAATTGTCAATGTGGAGTGGTATCTCAAAAGTTAAGAGTAGCCCAATTTCAAGTTTAAAGAGTTAAGAATATTGAAATTAATAGATGTGGCTATCTCTGTCATCTTAAAACATTCCATCTTCAATTTAAAAAAAGATCTGTTAAAGATTTAAATAAATAAATGTGCTATAAAACTCCCCATAAAATCGATTTTTGAATTTACTCTGTGCCATTATAACTTTCATTTGATAAATAAGTGAGTAATCGACTGCTGAAAAACCATGTAACTAAAATGAGAAAGTGGCTATTGTGATCTGTTACACAAAAATAATCATGTCTTTTTAACTTTTGCAGAATGCTTTTTAAGGAGAGCCGGAGTGTACATAATCATCTTACTTCTGCTCCGTGAGTAAAACAGACTCCAGATTTCTTCATTTATTTTTGCTCACCTTATGTGCTTTAGTAAACAAGGGCTGTTTATTAAATGCTAGGTGAAACAGGACTTAAATGTACATTTGAACAATCTCCCATTTTACTACTGCCTTTTAAAAAAAATAATTTTTACTATTTGTGTAAACCTGAGAACACATTTATTATCCAGAAAACTGAATGTGTGCTGGCCCAAGATTTGTCAGGTAGGAGCCATGTAAACAGGAAGGTTCTGATGTTTTCCTTTCTTCCTGGGCCTTCTTCCCTCTAGTTCTTTGGTCCTTTTTCTTTCTCTCTTAGTGACCATTAATGTAGCTAACCTATAGCCTTATGCATTCCAAGATGGTTTCCTATACATACTTACCCTGCCTTGCCTTACAGAGTGTTTCATTCCACAAAAATTAACCTATTCTTCATTTCCTTCCCTTCTCTTCAAAACTGGGTATTTCCTTAGTGATGTGAGTACTAAAGAAAGGTCTCTAAACTAAGAGGGAGAAGTAAAAAGCTGGGGTTTTCGTGGTTATATTTTTGGGTGAATACTGGTTGACTTCAAGAATTTTATTTTTACCTACAATTTAGGGCTATTTCTCTGTAGCATAGAAGTATAGTAATAGTTAATAAAATATTAAATTAGTTACTAAGAATTTATGGATCACTGTATTTCAGTATTCTAAGAGGTCTGGCTAACATCTGGGTAACCTTACAGAACTCTGGTCTCCTTGCATACAATCACAATGGAAATGTTTACAAGGCTTAGGAAGGACACTTCATTAGCATATTGTCAGGGTTGTATTGGGTTGGTTATGGCTTTCAGTTCTTGCCATTCTTATTTATTGCTGGTGGTTTAGTTATCCTGGGGCAGGGGATACATATATATTGTTGTCAGTAATATTTCTGGCCTTTAATTTCCCCACTGTTATAAAATCACATGTGTTACAATTCAGGGTAGAAATAATTAATTCCTTTAAACCTAAAACTGATGTTTACATAGATCCTCTTCCCCAGTTTTTTTTTTTTTAAGTAGCTTTATTACTATGATCAACTCGTGTTTTAGTATCAGAAAGTGGAAATCAATGGGATATGTGGGCCCCAATGGTCTTTATCAAAAAAACTTTGAAAATTACTGTTGCCTTAATGACGTTGTATATTGACCATTTTAATCATGATATTTGTTAATTTAATGGATGACATTTCAACTTAGTGAAATGGAAATACTCAGTGTGAGGTATTTTAGCTTGTTGGCCCTTTAATTCAACAGACATTGAGTACTTTCTCTTACTATGGAACTGTAAGATTTTTTTTGTCTTCAGACTTTTTCACACTGGATCCCAAAGATTTCAAGGCTCCATAGTATTTTTCTTGCCTTTTTTTCTGTCATTTTGACATTTTTAAAAAAAATTTTTTAATTTAATTTTATTTATTTATTGGACAGACAGATTACAAGTAGGCAAAAGAGGCAGGCAGGGAGAGAGAGGAGGAAGCAGGCTCTCCGCGGAGCAGAGAGCCCAATGTGGGGCTCGATCCCAGGACCCTGGGATCATGACCTGAGCCGAAAGCAGAGGCTTTAACCCACTGAGCCACCCAGGTGCCCCCATTTTGACATTTTTAATTTGAATTTGTATATTAAAATAATTTTCTCTAAAAACAAAGATTTGTTTTTAAAATGACATCTCATTTACAACTTCTTGGCAGTGGTTCTTCTCAAATTATGGTTTAATTTGAACTGAAAGTTTCTTGAGGCTTTATTTTCCTATAAATAATCACAAATTCTTACCAGTTGTTTGAAGTGAGTCTCCCTAGGGAGCTTTGTTACCCCGTCTTGAGGGTTTTTATTTTTGTTTTTGTTTTTAATTTTGAGCATTTACATTTTTTAAAAGCCTTTGTTTTAAAAATTGGTATTTTGCTAATGGTGTGGCCTTTCTTCCAGTTGATTGAAATCGGAGGAAATGATACTGTATATTCATTCACATATAAACTGAGCACTTACATATAGTTCCTTCCTTCATAGAGTTTTCCAAATAGCATAAGAAGTTACTTACCCATGTAATGACAAGATTATGTTATACTTTCCTAATCGTGACCTAACTGCTACTGAATTTTTTCTTTTTTAATCTCTTGTCTTAGGGCAAAGAAAAAGGTGATTCCTGCACCTAAACCCAAAGTGAAGGTAAGTATTGAACCAAATCTTAATTAATCATAATTGGGGAGTATTGAAATACATTTTTTTTTCTTTTTTTTTCTTTTTTTTTTTTTTGATGGTGTGAATGAACTTTGTGAAATTTTTTTTTTATAAACATATTTTTATCCCCAGGGGTACATGTCTGTGAATCGCCAGGTTTACACACTTCACAGCACTAACCATAGCACATACCCTCCCCAATGTCAATTATCCCACCCCCCTTTCCCGACCCCCTCCCCCCAGCAACCCTCAGTTTGTTTTGTGAGATTAAGAGTCACTTATGGTTTGTCTCCCTCCCAATCCCATCTTGTTTCTTTTCTTCTTTTTCTGCCCCCCTAGTCCCCCATGTTGCCTCTCCACTTCCTCATATCAGGGAGATCATATGATAGTTGTCTTTCTCTGATTGACTTATTTCACT
>PISX010023245.1:0-30125 GCA_004024625.1 Mellivora capensis
ATATATATATATATATATATAATTTTTAAATTTAATTTTTTAAACTTCTTCATACCCCCTTTCTTCTCCCCACAATTTGGTGTCTCTTCTGATTATGTTAACACACATTTTTCTGGCATCTTTGCCACCCTTTTAGTATTTTATTCTCTCGTTCATATATTCTTAACTGGATAAAATGACAAGGCTGAGAAACTCACCACAAAAACAAAACAAAACAAAACAAACAACAACAAAAAAAACAGAATAAGAAGCAGTACTAAAGGCTAGGGACCTAACCAATACAG
Organism: Mellivora capensis; assembly: GCA_004024625.1. NCBI lineage: Eukaryota > Metazoa > Chordata > Mammalia > Carnivora > Mustelidae > Mellivora > Mellivora capensis. Next base: position 285 of record PISX010023245.1, read on the forward strand.
ACATTGTTAATATGTCAGATCTAGAGTTCAGAATGATGACTCTCAAGGTGATAGGTGGGCTCAAAAAAGGCATGGAAGATATTAGAGAAACACTGTCTGGAGAAATAAAAGCCCTTTCTGGAGAAATAAAAGAACTAAAATCTAATCAAGCTGAAGTCGAAAAAATATTAATAAGGTGCAATAAAAAATGAAGGCTCTTACTGCTAGGATAAATGAGGCAGCAGAGAGAATTAGTGATATAGAAGAACAAATGACAGAGAATAAAGAAGCTGAACAAAAGAGAGACAGACAATGACTGGACCATGAGGGGAGAATTTGAGAGATAAGTGATACCATAAGATGAAACAATATTATAATAATTGGGATTCCAGAAGCAGAAGAAAGAGAGAGGGGGGCAGGAGGTATATTGGAGTGAATTATTGTAGAGAATTTCCCTAATATGGCAAAGGGAAAAAATCAAAATCCAGGAGAAACAGAGAGTCCCCCTCAAAATCAATAAGAATAGGTCCACACCCCATCATTTCATAGTAAAATTTACAAGTCCTAGTGACAAAGAGAAAATCCTGAAAGAAGCCTGGGACAAAAAGACTACCATACAATGGTTAAAAAAATATCAGATTAGCAGCAGACTTATCCAAAGAGATCTGGCGGGCTGAGCACTAAATGAGAAAAACATGCAGCCAAGAATACTATATCCAGCTAGGCTATCATTGAAAATAGAAAGAGATAAAAAGCTTCCAGGACAAACAAAAACTAAAATAATTTGCAAACACCAAACCAGCTCTCCAGGAAATATTGAAAGGGCCCTCTAAGCAAAGAGAGGGCCTAAAAGTAGTTGAACAGAAAGGAACAGAGACAATATACAGTAACAGTCACCTTACAGGCAAAACAATAGCACTAAATTCATATCTCTCAATAATTACCCTGAATGTAAATGGGCTAAATGCCCCAATCAAAAGACACAGGGTATCAGAATGGATAAAAAACCAAAACCCATCAATATGCTGTCTACAAGACACTCATTTTAGACCCAAAGACACCTCCAGATTTAAAGTGATGGGGTGGAAAACAATTTACCATGCTAATGGTCATTAAAAGAAAATTGGGGTGGCAATCCTTATATCAGATCAATTAGATTTTAAGCCAAAGACTATAATTAGAGATGAGGAAGGACACTATATCATACTCAAAGGGTCTGTCCAAAAAGAGGATCTAATAATTTTAAATATCTATGTCCCTAACATGGGAGCAGCCAACTATATAAACCACTTAATAATAAAATCAAAGAAACACATCAACAATAATACAATAATAGTAGGGGACATTAACACCTCCCTCACTGAAATGGACAGATCATCCAAGCAAAAAATCAACAAGGAAATAATGGACTTAAATGACACACTGGACCAGATGGACATCACAGATATATTCAGAACATTCCATCCCAAAGCAACAGAATACACATCTTCTCTAGTGCACATGCAACATTCTCCGGAATAGATCACATCCTGGGTCAAAAATCAGGTCCCAACCAGTACCCAAAAATTTGGATCATTGCCCGTATATTTTCAGACCACAATGCTCTGAAGCTAGAACTCAACCACAAGAGGAAATTTGGAAAGAACCCAAATGCATGGAGGCTAAAGAGCATCCTACTAAAGAATGAATGGGCCACAAGGAAATTAAAGAGAACTGAAAAAAATCATGGAAACAAATGATAATGAAAACACAACTGTTCAAAATCTGTGGGACATAGCAAAGGCAGTCCTGAGAGGAAAATATATAGGGATACAAGCCTATCTCAAGAAACAAGAAAGGTCTCAAATACACAACCTAACACCATACCTAAGGGAGCTGGAGAAAGAACAAAAAAGAAAGCCTAAACCCAGCGGGAGAAGAGAAATAGTAAAGATCAGAGCAGAAATCAATGAAATAGAAACCAAAGGAACAATATAACAAATCAATGAAACTAGGAGTTTGTTCCTTGAAAGAATTAATAAGATTGATAAACCCCTGGACAGACTTACCAAAAGAAAAGCAAAAGGACCCAAATAAATAAAATCATGAATGAAAGAGGAGAGATTACAACCAACACCAAAGAAATACAAAGACAAGGAAATTGTAAGAAATATTATGAGCAAATATACACCAGCAAATTTGACAATCTGGAAGAAATGGATGCATTCCTAGAGATGTATAAACTACCAAAACTGAATTAGGAAGAAATAGAAAACCTGAAAGACCCATAACCAGTAAGGAGATTGAAACAGTCATCAAAAATCTCCAGACAAAGAAAAGCCCAGGGCCAGATGGCTTCCTAGGGGAATTTTACCAAACATTTAAATAATTAATTCCGGTTCTCCTGAAACTGTTTAAAAAATAGAAATGGAAGGAAAACTTCCTAACTCATTTTACGAGGCCAGCATTACCTTGATCCCAAAACCAGAGAAAGACCCCATCAAAAAGGAAAATTACAGATCAATATCCTTGATGAACACAGATGCGAAATTCTCACCAAAATACTAGGCAGTAGGATCCAAGAGTACATTAAAAGGATTTTCACCATGAGCAAGTGGGATTTAATCCAGGGCTGCAAAGTTGGTTCAACATCCATAAATCAATCAATGTGATACAATACATTAATAAAAGAAAGATCAAGAACCATATGATACTCTCAATAGATGCTGAAAAAGCATTTGACAAAGTACAGCATCCCTTCCTGATCAAAACTCTTCAAAGTGTAGGGATAGAGGGCACATACCTCAATATCATCAAAGCCATCTATGAAAAACCCACAGCAAATATCATTCTCAATGGAGAAAAGCTGAGAGCTTTTCTGCTAAGGTCAGGAACACAGCAGAGATATCCATTATCACCACTGCTATTCAACATAGTACTAGAAGTCCTAGCCTCATCCATCAGACAACAAAAAGAAATTAAAGGCATCCAAATCAGCAAAGAAGAAGTCAAACTATTATTCTTTGCAGGTGATATGATACCATATGTGGAAAACCCAAAAGACTCCACTCCAAATCTGCTAGAACTTGTATAGGAATTCAGTAAAGTGTCAAGATATAAAATCAATGCACAGAAATCAGTTGCATTTCTATACGCCAACAACAAGACAGAAGAAAGAGAAATTAAGGAGTCAATCCCTTTATAATTGCACCCAAAACCATAAGATACCTAGGAATAAACCTAATCAAAGAGGCAAAGAATCTGTACTCAGAAAACTATAAAGTACTCATGAAAGATATTGAGGAAAACACAAAGAAATGGAAAAATGTTCCATGCTTATGGATTGGAAGAACAAATATTGTGAAAATGTCTGTGCTACCTAAAGCAATCTACACATTTAATGCAAAACCTATCAAAATCCCATCCATTTTTTTTTCAAAGAAATGGAACAAATAATCCTAAAATTCATATGGAACTAGAAAAGACCTCAAATAGCCAGAGGAATGTTGAAAAAGAATGCCAAAGTTGGTGGCATCACAATTCCAGATTTCAAGCTCTATTGGAAATCTGTCATCATCAAGACAGTACAGTAATGGCACAAAAACAGACATATAGATCAGTGGAACAGAATAGAAAGCCCAGAAATAGACCCTAAGCTCTATGGCCCACTAATCTTCGACAAAGAAGGAAAGAATGTCCAATGGAAAAACGACTGTCTCTTCAACAAATGGTGTTGGGAAATTGGACAGCCACATGCAGAAAAATGAAACTGGACCATTTCCTTATACCACACACAAAAATAGACTCAACTTGGATGAAGGATATCGATGTGAGAAAGGAATCCATCAAATTCCTTGAGGAGAATGCAGGCAGCAACCTCTTCGACCTCAGCTGCAGCAACTTCTTCCTATGAACATCGCCAAAGATAAGGGAAGCAAAGGCAAAAATGAACTACTAGGACTTCATCAAGATCAAAGGCATTTGCACATCAAAAGAAACAGTCAACAAAACCAAAAGACAACTGACAGAATGGGAGAAGATATTTGCAAATGACATATCAGTTAAAGGGCTAGTATCCAAAATCTATAAAGAACTCATCAATTTCAACACCCAAAGAACAAATAATCCAATCAAGAAATGGGCAGAGGGCATGAACAGACATTTCTACAAAGAAGACATCCAGATGGCCAACAGACACATGAAAAAGTTCTCCACATCATTCGGCATCAGGGAAATACAGATCAAAATCACAATGAGATACCACCTCACACCAGTCAGAATGGCTAAAATTAACAAGTCAGGAAATGACAGATGCTGACGAGGATGCAGAGAAAGGGGAATCCTCCTACACTGTTGGTGGGAATGCAAGCTGGTGCAACCACTCTGGAAAACAGCATGGAGTTTCCTCAAAAAACTGAAAATAGCGCTACCCTATGACCCAGTGATTGCACTACTGGATATATACCCTAAAGATACAAACATGGTGCTCTGAAGGGGCACGTGCACCCGAATGTTTATAGCAGCAATGTCCACAACAGCCAAACTATGGAAAGAATCTAGATGTCCATCAAAAGATGAATGGATAAAGATGATGTGGTCATATACAATGTGGTCTATATACAATAGAATACTATGCAGCCATCAAAAGAAATGAAATCTTACCTTTTGCAACAAGATGGATGGAACTAGAGGGTATTATGCTGAGTGAAATAAGTCAGTCAGAGTAAGACAATTATCATATGATCTCCCTGATATGAAGAATTTGAGAGGCAACATGGAAGGTTTGGTGGGTAGGGAAGGATAAAATGAAACAAGATGGGATTGGGAGGGAGACATACTATAAGAGACTCTTAATCTCACGTAACAAACTGAGGATTGCTGAGGGGAGAGGGGTAGGGAGAGGGTGGTTGGGTTTTGGACATTGGGGATGGTATGTGCTATGGTGAGTGCTGTGAAGTGTGTAAACCTGGTGATTCACAGACCTGTATCCCTGGGGCTAATAATACAGTATACGTTAATAAAAAAATTTTTAAATTTTTAAAAAGAATACTTTTTCCATTTTAGGACAGGAATACATGAAAATGAAAACACTGCAGTGCAGAGTGGCAATCCTAAGATGGAAGTATATAGCAAGAAAAGTCTCAAATATGCAATCTAAACTTACAAATAAAGGAGCTAAAAAAGGAACAGCATATTAAGCCTAAAGACAGGCAGAATAAAGGAAATAATAAAGATGAGAGAAAAAGCAAAAGATACAGAGATAAACGAACAAACAAAAAACAGTAGAATGGGTCAATGAAACTAAGAGCTGGTTCTTTGAAAGAACTAATAAAATTGATAACCCCCAGCCAGACTTATTAAAAGAAAAGAGAAAGGGCCCAAATAAGTAAAAGCATGAATGAAAGAGGACAGATCATTATTAACACCACAGAAATACACACAATTATTAGAGAATATTATGAAAAATCATATGCCAACAAATTGGGAAGTCTGGAGGAAATTGATAAATTCCTAGAAACATATAAACCACCAAATCTGAAACAGGAAGAAATGGAAAAATTGAAGTTTCATAACCAGCAGAGGCCTTGAAACTGTGATCAAAACTCTCCTATCAAACAGAAATCCATGGTTGGGTGGGTTCCCAGGGGAATTCTAATGGACACTTAAAGAAGAGTTATTACCTATTCTTCTCAAACTATTCAAAAATATATAAATTGAAAGAAAATGTCCAAATTCATTATACATGGCTAGGATTACCTTGATTCTAAAACAAAAGACACTTTTACTAAAAAGGAAATTGTAGGTCATTATTCCTGAAGAATATGGATACCAAAACTCTCTACAAAATACTAGCAAATAAAATCCGACAGTATATTATAAAAAAAATTATTCATCCTAATCAAGTGAGATTTATTCCTGGGCTTATGGGGTGGTTCAATTTTGTAAATCAATCAACATGATACACCAAATTAATCAAAGAAAGGATAAAAACCTTATATTCTTCTCAAGATGCAGAAAAAGCATTAACAAAATATAGCATCCTTTCTTGATAAAAACCCTCCACAGTGTAGTGATAGAGGGAACACACCTCAGCATCATAAAGGCCATACACAAAAGACACACGACTAATATCATTCTCAGTGGGGGAATACTGAGAGCTTTTCTTCAACTGTTAGGAATAAGACAGGAAAGTCCACTCTCACCATTTCTATTTAACAGAGTACTGGAAGTCCTTGCTTCAGCAATTAGACAACAAAAGAAATAAAAATTATCCAAATCAGTAAGGAAGAAGTCAAACTTTCACTATTTGCAGATGACATGTTGAAAACCTGAGAGACTCCACCAACAAATTGCTAGAACCAATACAAGAATTTAGCAAAGTCACATGATATAAAGTCAATGTACAGAAATCTATTGCAATTCTATATCCCAATAATGAAGCAGTAGAAAAATAATCAAGGAATCTATCCCATTTATAATTGCACCAAAAGCCATTAAGATACCTAGGAAGAAACCTAATCAGAAAGGTAAAAGATCTGTATTCTGAAAACTATAAAACTCTTATGAGAAAAATTGAAGAGGACACAAAGAAATGGAAAAGCATTCCATGCTCATGGATTGAAAGAGCAAATATTGTTAAAGTGTCTTTATTACCCAAAGAAATCTATACATGTACTGCAATCTCTATCAAAATGTCACCATCATTTTTCCAAGAGCTAGAACAAACAATCCTAAACTTTATATGGAATCCCAATAGATCCTGAATAGCTGCAGCAATCTTCAAAAAGAAAAGCAAAGCTGGAGGCATCACAATTCTGGACTTCAAGCTGTATGGCAAAGCTGTAGTCATCAAGACAGGATGGTACTGGCACAAAAACAGACAAATAGATCAGTGGAATGGAATAAAAAAGCCCAAAAGTGGGCCCACAAGTATATGGTCAACTAATCTTCAACAAAGCATGAAAGAATATCCAATGGGAAATAGACAGTCTCTTTAACAAATGGTGTTGAGAAAACTGGATGGTAACATGTGGAAGAATGAAGCTGGGCCTCTTTCTTACACCATCATAAATCTAAATTCAAAACTGATGAAAGGAAACCAACAAATCCTAGAGAAAAATACAAGCAACAAACACTTTAATCTTGGCTGTACCAACTTCCTACTAGACATGTCTCTGAAGGCCAGGGAAATAAAAGTAAAAATGAACAATTGGGACTTCATCCACATAAAAGCTTCTGTACAGGTGAAGGAAACAATCAACAAAACTAAAAGGTAGCCTATGGAATGGGAGAAGGTATTTTCAAGTGACATATCTGATAAGGTGTTGGGATTCAAAATCTAGAAAGAACTTATCAAAATTAACACCCAAAATACAAATGATCCAGTTAAGACATGGGTGGAAGACATGGATAAACTTTTTCCAAAGAAGACATCGAAATGGCCAACAGACACATGAAAAGATGCTCAACATCACTCATCATCAGGGAAATACAATCCAAAACCATGATGAGATATCACCTTGTACCAGTTAGAATGGCTAAAATTAACAACACAGGAAATAAAAGATATTGATAAGGATGTGAATAGAGGGGAACCTCTTATACTGTTGTTAGGAAAGCAAATGGAGCTGGAAACAGTATGGAGTTTCCTCAGAAAGTTAAAAATACAATCACCCTACAATCCAGGAATGCACTAGTAGGTATTTACCCAAAGGATACAAAAATGCTGATTCAAAGGTATACATGTACCCTGATGTTCATAGAAGCATTATCAACAGTGGACAAATTATAGGGAAAGCCTAAATGTCTTTTGACTGATTAATGGGTAAAATAGAGATGGAATATTTCACAGGTATCAAAAAGAATGAAATCCTGCCACTTGCAATTACAAGGATAGAACTAGAATGTATTATGCTAAGTGATATAAGTCAGTCAGAGAAGGATAAATACCATATGATTTCACTCACATGTGGAATTTAAGAAAAAAAAAACATAAACATAGGGGAAGGGAAAAAATAGAGAGGGTAGCAAACAATAGGAGACTCTTAACAAAGAGAAAAAGAAGGTTTCCTGGAGGGGAGGTGACCAGGGCATGGGCTAAATGGGTGATGAGTATTAAATGGGGCACTTATGTTGAGCACTGGGTGTTATATATAAGTGATGAATCACTGAATTCTACTACTTAAACCAATATTCCACTATATGTTAACTCAGTAGAATTTAAATAAAAATTTGAGTGGAAAAAAATTGGATTTGGGGATGTTAATTTTGTGCTGCCTATTTAATATTTAACAGATTTTTTAAGTATGTAATTTAGCCAGGAGGATTGAACTGAGGATACACACTGGAGTTATCAGTATAGATATAGTATTTAAAACTATGGCCCCAGATGATACCACTTAGCAAGGACAACAGATAGAGAAAAAGAAGGCTCTTGGACAAACAGCAGTCCTGGCCACAGTTAGAGTTAAGGAATACAAATAATACACACCAGGGGCACTCTGCCTTCTGCTCAGGTCATGATCTCAGGGTCCTGGGATAGAGCCCTGCATCAGGCTCTCTGCTCAGCAGGGAGCCTGCTTCCCCTGCCCTCTCTCTGCCTGCCTCTGTCTACTTGTGATCTCTGTCAAATAAACAAAGTTCTTTGAAAAAAAAATACATACCAGAAGACTGAGACAGACATGCCAGTGGAGTAGGTAAGTGTGGAGATCTATGAACCACAGAAACCACTTGAACATGATGCTTAAACAAGAGAATGATTGAGTCAAAAGTTGCATTAGAATAGATCATTGGACAGGACAATATCAGCAGGTGACTGGACAAGAGTAATACTTTAAAAACAAAATAGATGTGAGAAAGTGAAGAATCATATGAAGGCATCTCCCATTTAATGTACTTTCCTTTAATCAAGTTAACTTCATTTGTGATTTTTAAGTATTTTCCCCACTTTAACCTCTCTGTAACTTTCCTTAGCCTATATTCTTAATTTGAAGGCCTCAGAATGCATTTTGAAGATTTTAGGAAGTACAGATTAAGTAAAATGTACCATCCTCCTTGAAACTCACCACAATCTTTCCCATTCAATTAATCTTTTCTCCCTTTACAAGTGTCAATGAAACATCAAAATCACATTCTGAGATGATTACTTTACACTTTGTGTTACCTGTCTTTGCAAACTGAGGATTATGTCCATAATTTTCAAATTCCAGTCCCCACTAGAACCAGTCATGTTACTGTTTGTTAAATTAAATTAAAATGTCACTCAGTGAGAGTATAATCCACCAGAGAACCTAAATTGGATCAGCTTAACTCCAAGTTTTTGTTAACTCTAAGCCCTTATGTATGTGAACAATTTCCTTATTACTACAAAATTTGTTCAGAAACACTAAAATTGAAGTATGATTCCTAAACATAACTAATAGATATGGCCCCCAACTGATAAATATTTCAGAAAAAAAGAAATTTAGACTGCTTTTTAATTTTATCTTAAGTTTATTTTTCATGCATTTTTTTTCTGTACTCATTAGGAAAATAAGAAAATAAAAGCCAAAGAAATGGATAACTTAATCAAATGCTTCCAATTCCTTAAATTGTGGTGATATAATATATAACTTATAAATAGTTTCTATGAGTATGGATTCAGACACTGAATTTCTATCCTCTTTGAGTTGCAAGGTTTTTAGAAAAAGTCAACCTCTTCTAATTCACTCCAATATTACACCAAGATTAAGAGATGTTAAGGTCACAATTTTTAAGGCATAGGTTTGCAGAAGAATAAAAGAAAATAAACACTCTGGAAAAACACTTTATTTATAGGAAAATGCATTCAGCAATTAGAACACTGTACATCCATTTAATTGTGTATCATTTATTTGCAAATTAATCATGATGGGCCAAGTTGGTCATGAATAAGAATGAGTAATAATTACATGTACAATCCTTTTCACTTAAAAATGTAATTCCATCACAGTTTTGAGACAGAATTGGACTAGAGGAATTTAAGAACTCATTTACTTTGCCACTATGAATTTTGTATCGCGAAACCAGGGTCAAAATTTATTTTATCCATGTTATTTTTGAAGCCATATAGGCTGGGCCTATCAAATATGCCTAATAGTGAATTTCAGTCACGTCTAATAGATGTAGTCTATTAGCTAATGAAAGAACAGTTAAACGCAACTGAAAATAATATATCAATTTTGAGATAGGAGACTTTTGCCATATTTCTTTATTTTCCCTAAACACTCCTGGATTCTTGCTCCACAAAGGTGGAATGAATTACCTGGAAGGGTCCAACATACATTTATCCAGATTTCTTGACTGGGGAGAGCTAAATCTATCAAAAGTTCATAAGCATAATGATCACAATTTCTTTCTTCTATTCTAGCTTACTTGCAATTGACAACCATATTGCAACAAATATGATTTTATCAAAATATAAATTTGATTAATTCCATTCCATCTGTTTCTGGTGAAATTCACTGTAGTGTATTCCCATTTAACCTTGAATTGAGGAGTAATAACATTAAAGTGGCCAGAATGGCTCTGTAGGTTTGCCCCAGCTGCTTCTTCCTCCTTAGATAATATCCTCCATCTTGATGTCTGCATCCACATCACTCTGACCTTCCCTCAATTCCTTAGCAGGTCATGCATTGTTTACCATGGCATTACACAGGTGGTTTTTCTCAGTTGTTTTTTTTTTGACCAAAATGTCAGCACATTTTCTTTTTTCTCATTAAGAGATATCGGTAGAAATAATGAGTAAGATGAGTAGTTAAATTTTAGCTTGATGGGAGGTATAGCTGAGTTTAAAACACAAACTGGAATTTAAATAAAAACTTCAAAAATATATAGTAAATCATTGTATGTATGGTAAAATAGATACTAAAAAGTTTTAAGCAATTCTGATTAAAGAAAAAAAGTTAAATTGTGAATCAAGTACCAAAAACAAAAACAAAAACAAAACAAACAAAAAAAACAGCCAAACTGGAAATTAGGGTTTTTATTCAGAAGATGCTCAACTGAACAAGAGATTGGCATACTTTAGGAAATGATGAATAATTTAAGGAATGATGAAGATCAGGCACCCAGAACTTCATACTTTTTATTTAAATCGAAACATATATTTAGGAATCATTTTGTTTTTTAACATCTTATTTATAGTTCTTTTTCTGAGTTGGCATTTCCAAACACACTTTTTGTACTTTAAATATGATTATATGATTATTTAGCTACTCAAATATCATTGATAACCATTAATTATTTGGTAGGAACTAGACAAGGTATCACTTCAGCTTTCTTGGAATACTACCTGTAGACCAAATTCCTATTTTCTCAATGTCAAGAAGGAAATTTACTCTTCAATGTATATAGTTCTTCATATTGGTAACTAAAACTACAATAGAACCCCATATACAGTATGATAAATTTTGTGGAGATAGTACTAATATCATATAATCAGAGAAATCATAACTTATTCCAAAAAAATAACCTGAGCAAATACTGGAAGCACTTTTGTCAGGAGTTCTTCACGGTTTCCATCCTTGGATGATACCTATCAGAAAAGTTACTTTGTTCTCCTATTTACAGTAAACATACCTGATGACAGGAGTATTAATGAATAGATTATATATTTTCTATTTAATCATTATCTTAAATATTCTTTTTCTTTTTAAACAAATTTGTTGAAAATGTAATATTACCTTAATGTCATTTTATATTTGTATTTTAACTCTTAACTCTCTTCCACTTTCACTGTCCCTACTCTCGAAACAGATTTTTAAGGTCTTTTTTTAAAGATTTTATTTATTTATTTGAGAGAGAGATCACAAGTAGGCAGAGAGGCGGGCAGAGAGAGAGAGGGAGAAGCAGCTCTCTGCTGGGCAGAGAGCCTGATGCAGGGCTGGATCCCAGAACCCTGAGACCATGACCTGAGCGGAAGGCAGAGGCTTAACCCACTGAGCCGCCAGGCGCCCCTTTTTAAATTTGAATGATACTCAAATTGTCAATACAAGGGGCGCCTGGGTGGCTCAGTGGGTTAAGCCTCTGCCTTCTGCTCAGGTCATGATCTCAGGGTCCTGGGATAGAGCCCCAAATCCGGCTCTCTGCTCAGCAGGGAGCCTGCTTCCCCCACCCTCTCAGCCTGCCTCTCTTCCTACTTGTGTTCTCTCTCTGTCTCTCAAATAAATAAAAAATAATAATAAAATCTCAAATTGTCGATACTTTTTCATGATTAGACGTTTTTTGTCACATTTAAGAAATTGTTTCCTAATTTCATGTACAGAAAATATTTTCCTTTATTACTTTCTAAAAAGATTATTTATTTACTTATTTTTATATTTAGGTCTCAAATAATTTGGAATTGATTTTTATTCATGGTGAAAAGAATAAGCCAAAGTTTATTTTTCCCTTATGGAAATGCAGTTGCTTGGGTAACTATTAGGAAGATTATTCTTTCCCCACTCACAGTACTGCAATGGCACCTACACTGTTAATCGGAGAACATGTAGAAAAGCATGTTTCTAGGTTCTCTGCTGCCAAAATGTTTTATTATTGTTCAATACATTTTTTTTCTTGTGATGTCCGATCGTATATTAGGTCTTGGAATTCTTCCATAAGTTTTTTATGATGGAATATTTTTTAGAGATTACTTTTCTTTTTTCTGCTAGTTTTCTGTTAGCACAAACAGCTTTAGATGACTTTAGAGCAAACATTTGTAATTCTTGCTTCCTTCTCTCCCTCAGTAACACAGTTGTGCAAAGCCCACCTTCAAACCCAGTTGAAATGGCATTATGTTTATGTTATAAATTCTCAGTTAGGTTCCTTTCTATCCCACCATCACACAGAGTCAAGGCCAAGAAAATGAAACATTTCTATTCATATTATTTTCTTCTAAATTTTGGTTTTGATTTGTTTCATTTTTTCCTAATTACATATTGAAGGTGAAATTTTCAGGAGTCAGGACTTTATGAGGGACTCCTTCTGACCTATCTCAAATAAAACCAAACATCTAGATTAACAAATATCACAGATGATATTTACCAGACTCTGGATTCACTCTTTTCTCTTAAGTCATTTTTAGTTTTCCTGTCACTTTCTGTCATTAAGATTTTTCTTTTTTTCTCCCCCTCCACCAAGTAAACCATGAATATAAAATGTTATTTTATTTTATATTTTAAAGACTTTATTTATTTGTCAGAGAGAGATAGAGAGGGAGCACAAGCAGTGGGAGCAGCAGGTAGAAGGAGAATCAGATTCCCCACTGAGCAGGGAGCCTGATGCAGGACTTGATCCCAGGATCCTGGAATCATGAACTGAGCTGAAGACAGATAGTTAAACTGAGTTCCCCAGGCAACCTTAAAATATGTTATTTTATACTTTATCTAATGTCTTTCCTGCTCTTTCTCAATCTCTCTTTCTCTTCTTTTCTTTGCCCCTCCATTCCAAACAGATTTTTAAGAAAATTTTAATAATATCTAAATTATGCCTACTTTTCTATGGTTAGACTTTTGGAATCACATTTTTTTTTCATTTTAGTATGGTCATTCCAGATATAGTGTGTGTTATACAGATCAAAACTATGACAAGATTTTGGCTGAGGTAACACCAATAAAAGCATGAAAGAACCGACCAAAGCATATCTGAATACCACATTTTAACTCCATTTTGCAAATGACAAAGTCATACTAAGTAAAGTTTAATGTTTCACAGGTTAGGGAGTACTATATATAACAATTCTAAATACCTTCTTCATTATCTAATCAATTATTAAAATTTGTAACTGTTATATATTGTTTTAAAAATTTATTTAAGGCCAACAGACACACAAAAAAGTGCTCAACATCACTCAGCAGCAGAGGAATGCAGATCAAAACCACAGTGAGCTGTCACCTCACACCAGTCAGAATGGTTAAAATTAATAAGTCAGGAAACAAGTGTTGGAGAGGATGCAGAGAAAGAGGAACCCTCCTACACTGTTGGTGGGAACGCAATCTGTGCAACCACTCTGGAAAACAGTCTGGAAGTTCCTCAAAAAGATGAAAATAGAGCTACCCTATGACCAAGCAATTGCACTACTGGGTATTTACCCTAAGATACAAATGTAGTGATCCGAAGGGGCACATGCACTCAAATGTTTATATCAGCAATGTCCACAATAGCCAAACTATGGAAAGAACCTAGATGTTCATCAACAGATGTATTGATAAAGAAGATGTGATATATATAAACAATGGAATACTATGAAGCCATCAAAAAATAAAAACCAAAAAAAACGAAATATTGTCATTTGCCAATGACATGGATGGAACTAGAAGGTATTACGCTAAGTGAAATAAGTCAATCAGAGAAAGACAACTATCATATGTCTCTCTGATATGAGGAATTTGAGAGTCAGGACAGGGATGGGGGAAGGGAGGGAAAAATGAAACAAGACGGGACTGGGGAGGGCGACAAACCATAAGAGACTCTTAATCTCAGGAAACAAACAAAGAGTTGCTAGAGGGGAGGTGGGGAGGGATAGGGTGGCTGGGTGATGGACATTGGGGAGGGTATGTGCTATGGTGAGTGCTGTGAACTGTGTAAGACTGACAATTCACAGACCTGTACCCCTGAAACAAATAATACATTATATGTTAATAAATTAAAAAATAAAAATTAAATAAAAATTTAAAAAAATATTTATTTTAGAGAGAAAGAGAGAGCACAAGTGGGAGGGGCAGAAAGAGAGGGAGAAATAAATTGAAAAATTAAAATTAAATAAAAATTAAAAAAATATTTATTTTGGAGAGAAAGAGAGAGCACAAGTGGGAGGGGCAGAAAGAGAGGGAGAGTGAATCTCAAGTAGACTCCATGCTGAGTCCCAAGCCCAACCTGGGGCTCCATCTCATGACCCTGATATCACAACCTGAACCAAAACCAAGAATCAGGTGCTTATGTGACTGTGTCATCCAGGTACCCCTATAATTACTATGTTTTAAAAAATGTCCTGAGCTCATATTGACATATTTCAGGTTAAATATAATGATGTACAATTATTCTTAGCATGGACATAAAAAATAATTTTGGATTGCTGTTATCTTCAAATTTTAATAAAAGAAATATTAAGTTAATATTTCACAGACTGTTTTATGACTCAAGGCGGTAGGGGGGAAACCCAAAAGTTTTATAAGTTTTAGTTTTTCTGAAATTTTCAAAGGACTTAAAGTGATCGTTCCACAATGTCCTGATATTCAAATTAGAATTTAAGCCATAGTTGTGAGTAAAAAAGTGACACAAAATGACACAAAATAATTTATCTTTGTTTTTTAATCAAAGATAAAACTTGATAATTTTATTCCTACATTTTGTAAAGGAACATTCTGCTATCTCTAGAAAACTATGCAGTAATTTAATTATTAACAGAAATATAATTAAACTATTATAAATCGAGGTTAATGGTCATAAATTTTTTCTCATTATACTTTTTAAAATTACTATTTATGGAAGAATCAAGAACTTCAGATTCTAATGGTTTTCTTAATTGAATATTATCTAGCATATCTAAGTAACTTAGAATTTCCATTATCTGTGATAGGTGTTAGAAGAGGTAATTTAAATATACCCAACACAAGTCACTAAAAAAAGAAGCTATGCTTTTCTTTTTTTAAGATTTTATTTTATTTGAGGGAGAGAGAATGCATAAACAAAGGGAACAACAAAGGGAGAGGGAGAAGCAGGCCTCCCTCTGAGCAAGGAGCCAGACTCAGGGCTAGATTCCAGGACCCTGGGATCATGATCTGAGCCCAAGGCTGATATTTAACTAACTGAGCCATCCAGAGACCCCTACACTTTTCAGTCAGAGAGAAATTGTCACAAAATTTACATATTTTAGTAGAGGGCAAATTACCAGTTGTATTGAAAGTTTTTTTTTTCTCCCAAGTATTTAGCTAGTCCAATCACTAAAAAAAAAAACCAGTCAGTTAAGACAATCACAGATGTTATAAGACTTTGTTGTATTAGTGATAACATTTGTTTTTATTCAAATCATTAATAAATCAGACAAATTCTACATGCAAACCCACTCTATAACATGGTCAAATAGTGTACTTCTGCATTTATACAAATAAATAAGTATTTTAAAAGGAAAAAAACAGATAAATATAAGGAAGAATTAAAGAGCTAGAAAACAATTTATGATAAAAAATTTTATTTAATGGTAAAATTTTGAATTTACTTCATTACATATACATAGAAATTAGTGTCATAGTATTTTAAATATTTAGCTTTATATTTTTAACAACTTACAAAATTTAGAACTGAACAACAGTCCATAAAATGAGCATTGTATGCTGCTCATGTTCCATTCACAACATGAGCCATTCCAGTTATTGCAATTTTTATGGGAGGTTATTGTTAGTTTCTTCTTGGACATCAAAAATTTTAATGTGCCTGCTTAAAAAAAGAAAGGTTACCTCCCCAAGCAAATAAAAAAGTGGTGGAATTTCTTAAAGTTTAACAGTTGTTATACTTAGTGGTTATTGCACATTCTAAACAATAAAGAGATATTCAGAAGATGTGAGCACTGGTGGTATATTTCCTGTGGCTTAGAGAATCTTCTAAGTTTAGAAATCAAAAAGAGTTTCAAAATATAATTGTCAAATAGCATGTTAACAAATATGTTTTTTATATTCAATTAGATTTTATCTCATAAATTTGTAGTCCAAAATATCATCAGTATTGTTATTTATTATTTATTTTAAATAATATTATTATTATTACTTTACTCACTGTAATTTTATGAACAGTAATGATTATACTACTAATAATATTGTTTTGGAGCACTTAAATAGGAGAGATAAATCTATTTAAGTAAAATAATACATTTATTAATGTGTTTTTTTCTTTCAAAATGTATTTCTGTATAACTAAATTTAAAAAGCTCAGATGAAATAGCTTGTAGATAGATTTTAGGGTCAACCTTTGACAAATATATCAATGTAGGCAAGTATATGTCAAAATATCAGACAATAGATTTTACAATATGGTAACAAAATAAGAAATCTATTTTGTTATAGGAAACATAATCCAAGGGGAATTTGATTATTTGCACTAAACTATACATTTATTAGATTTCATTCATTAAAATGTATTTCCCTTGTCTTCAGAAGTTCTGTGTTATTTAAAGACAATAATTTCCGATTATAGTACCAAAAAAAGAAAGGAAACAAAACAAAACAAAATAAACAAACAAACAAAACAAGTGGCAGAGCATACAAGCACTGACTTTTCAAAAATTTTTCAGAGACTGTGCCTATGTACTAGCCATGTAAAGTGTTTAAAAAATAGATAAAAATGGGAAGATTGCCTCATTCATTGATTGACTTGCCATAAAACCATCTAATTCCACTGATTTTTTATATTCTTTTGAACAGACTACCTATTGAGATTTGCTATTTGCTCTAGACTAGACATGATGAACAGGAGCTTTCAGAGAGATTACAGCTGACAAGACCTTGGAGACAAGCTCTTCAGGGGTCCAGACTGAACTTGTGTCTTGCTCTTACACCTGACATAATAGCCTGAAAAAGTCTTTTGATGCCACTGCAGCAGCAATTGCAGCAACAGCATTAGTGGCATTGTCCCAGCGGGTAGCAATGCATCAGAAAACCATTATGAGAAAAACAGGAATGAAGAAGGAGTTTAAGAATGCAAGTGGAATTGCATGGTAGTAGTTATTCAATTTAACTTTGGAGAGCAACACACAAGCCACTTTTTGCTTCAGAACTTTCCATTTTGTCAGTTTCAACTTTTATTCATTGGTGTTATTGTTTGAAATTTTTTCTAAAATAAATAACGTAAAATTCAATTTTTGTAGAAAATTTATTACACATGTACCCATTCATATACATGTTTTTAGAAAGTGGCTATTTAGTAGAATTTGCAAACTCCATACTTTTTCAATGCCAACTTATTTTTTCAGTTTTTCCTTTCTTGTGTGTGTGTGTGTGTGTGTGTGTGTGTTATCAAAGAAATTTAAATAAATTTGTATTTATGTATTTGCTTTAAAATTTATTTGTGCACACATACTTTGGTTAACCTTAATTACCTAAAAATGCTTTAAATACTATATTCAGTTTAAATTACTTATATTCTTGAATCTTTACTAGTTTTTGTATTTGTATGATTCACCTACAATTCACAACTTCTGTAAGTAATTTTTTTTTTAAATCTTTTACTGTAAAGTCTGAACACTTGAAAGTTGAGTAAAGACAATGCACAGTTTGGGGTGTTTTAGTGACTCAGGCAGTTAAGCATCTGACTCGTGATTTTGGCTTGTGTTGTGACTCATGGGTCATGGGATTGAACCCTGTGTGGAGCCCAAAATGAGTACCATGTCTGCTTGAGGATCTCACTCTCCCTCTGCCCCCCATCCCTGTATGCCACACACACTCTCTCTCTCTAAAATAAATAAATAAAAAATCTTTTAAAAAAGGTCAATGCATAGTTCATGGAAGAAAAAAATTGAATATTTTGCATTAAGAGCACTTGTGGATTCAAATAAAATCTAAATATTCTAATTATTCTAAACAGAGTCAGGAAACAGCCTGAAACCTTCTACATCATGTTGTAATGTTCTAGGAAGAATTTTATATCCCATGTGTTTATTGTCTTATCCTTCTGATGTCAGCTTGGATTGGATGGAGGAAACGGTTCATGAATTTTAAGTATGTCATAATATACTACCTAGATTACAACTCACAAAACTCCTTCTTATGTCAGAAGGGTAAGTCAGTTCTGTTTCAGTATACATTTACTAATGATACCAAAATCTATTGCATAATTCATATTCCTTGCCCAATAGCTTTTTGAACTTCATTGTACACAATTTAGCAATATATCATATAATATTTATGAATTTTTTCCTGATTGCTTTGGTAAATGTACAACTAGGCACTTAGGAAATAATATTTTGTGTGTGTGTGTGTGTATGTAACTGTACCAAATATTGCAGAACCTTTAGTAGACTTTTAAATATTTATGTTGCATTTAAATGAATTAAAGAATATGTCTTAGAATGGCATCCTAGATTATTTATTAAATGAAAATGAAGGAAATATGGTTACAAATGATTGTTTTTGTGTGTTTTTAAAAAAAAACTTAATTTAATATCACAATGGAATGAATTTTATCAAACCAAACTATTTTTGGCAATGGTTGTAAGAAGTTAAAAACCGAAATAAATCTTGAACTTACTGAACTAAGCATATAAATGATAAAGCTATCTTGCAAATTAATGTATTTCAGAATTTTACATTTTGTATTATGTAATGTCCATATTACATGTCCATGGAGCTCTATATCATTATTTCTTGGTAAAATATATGAATGTTCATTCCAAAAGGAGTAATGAAGTCTGTTTGTTAGTTTGGGTTAACATAGATTTTGCCAGACATTTTGGCAAATGAGTTACAAGCAAACATTTTATTTTAAACATTTTTTTTTCATTTCATATTTACAAATAACACTATTGGAATTAAATTGTGTTCTATGGAATAGAAATATCATCAAAATAAATTGAATAAAAAACAAATCTCGGGACGCCTGGGTGGCTCAGTTGGTTGGACGACTGCCTTCGGCTCAGGTCATGATCCCGGAGACCGGGGATCGAGTCCCGCATCAGGCTCCCAGCTCCACGGGGAGTCTGCTTCTCCCTCTGACCTTCTCCTCGCTTATGCTCTCTCACTGCCTCTCTCTCAAATAAATAAATAAAATCTTTAAAAAAAAAAAACAAATCTCACTGTAATAGATAGAAAATATTATGGAAACTATAAGAGCTATGCTTCAAGACAAAAAGAAGGGAATCTTACTTAGGGGGTGCCTGGGTGGCTCAGTGGGTTAATGCCTCTGCCTTCGGCTCAGGTCATGATCCTGGGGTCTGGGGATCGAGCCCCACATCGGGGTCTCTGCTCAGCAGGGAGCCTGCTTCCCTTCCTCTCTCTCTGCCTGCCTCTCTGCCTACTTGTGATCTCTGTCAAATAAATAAATAAAATCTTAAAAAAAAAAAAAGGGAATCTTACTTAGGTATATTTTAAGTATCTTTATGTTGTAATGCTTTCTCCTGTGTCTTTTAATTAAAAATCCAGGGAAATAATTCAAATTAGTCACATAAAAATAGTGTTCTCAAAAAAAATGTTCTGTCTCTTGATAATCTACCAGACATAAATATACTCCTCTATTTCAGTTCCACTTACAACTATTATATTTTGGGGATTAATGTATATACATTTCTAAAAGGCAACATCAGGCATTGTTAATTTCAGAACCAGAATCCATAATCTGATGAATATATTACTGCTTGCTTTATAAAATCATGAGTTTTATTCCTGCATGACTTTTTGTAGACATGTATAATCACCAGAAACATATTTTGGGGGGGAAAAGTGTGGTATAATAAACCAAAAAAGCAACATGTTGTGATATTATCTTGTATGTTGTGGTAGTTCACTATATATATATATATATATATATATATATATACACACACACACACACACACACACATACATACATATACACATATATATATACACATCACATGCACACACATATACATATATACATATGTATATATTCATTTTTAATGATTAATGATTAACTTGAGGGAACTAAGTTTTATATTTGTTGTGGATGAAAATAGGTTTTGGTTGTAAATGAATTATTTGTCAAAGGCATAAAGGAATAACCACTAGTCTAAGCTACAAATACAAATAACTACTAATATAACTACCAGTGTAATATAAAGATTAAAGACTGTTCATTATGTTTGGTGTAATAAATTACTTATGATTATAAATATATGTATGTTATTCCAGAATGAAAAAATAGGTTATAGAGAGAAACATTGTTCATTTGTAGATAAGGATATACAGGTAGATGTTTTATAAAAATCATTCATTTTAACATGAGATATGTTAGAGAATTTACTAGATTGAAGACCAGAATTAGCCAAAACAGATCCTATTACTGACACCAGTTGATCTTGATTTTTAAGACTCAGAAGCCAGATCAAATGCAAAAAGACTTCTTGTTCAAAAAGCCACTTAACTCTGAATGTAGTCAGTTAAGTGCATTTTATATTATTCCCCAAAATTTCTTATGATGAATCTAAAAGTCAGAATAATAAATTATTTGCTCACTTCACATAACTAAAAACTGTACAATGTCTAAATCCATGGCTTTCAGCTACTAGTCATACTCTTTCCAAAAAACAACATGCACCAGTATAAAGCACAAATACCAATGTTTCCTTTGAAAAGAAACCTGGTTAATATTTCCTATAACAGCATAGAATTTAAACATAAAAAATAACAGTAAAGAAAAAAAATAGTAACAGTAGACTAGTAACTGATTTTCACAAACTTCATTCTCACCAAAGTCAAAATCCATAGAAGAGCTCTTCATGCAGATCAGAAAAGGAAGAAGGTGTACTTAGTAAAGGGGTATTTGACAAAGATATTGTCAACATTGATTGCCTACAAAGTCCTTTACATAGAATAATAGTTCTTGTTAAGTAATCTCTTGTTAAATGTTAATCTCATGAGGTGATGATAATGATTACAATTATTTTTATTTTCCAGATTAAAAAAATGAGTCATATGGAATTACTTGTACATAAGAGATAGAGGAATCATATTTCAAAACCAACTTCTGTTGGCAGCAAAACTAGGGCTTTTATTATTATTATAACTCATTTTTATTATATTAAACATAATATCAATCTTGGATGGCCTGTAAGTAATTATTTATGTAAAGAAATTTAGATTGTGTCCTGTCTTTAGAATTGTGGTAACTCCTGAATATTTTCTAGTGCTTTTATGTAGGCATTAATATATAAATGTAAAATGTGCTACACTATAGTAACAGTGATTTGATCACGGGATCCACAGGAAATGAGTATAAGTATAGAAAGGAGAAGAGATTTCCAACCCTAGGCTCATTGGCCACTATTTTTATGCTGCTTGCCTTCTCTGTTCTATATAAGTTACATACAATTTATTATTCCTTCCTCTAAACTCACAGCTAGGATTTGAAGCATGCTTTAGAATACTAAATGGATATCATGTTTTCCCTCACTCGAAACAACCATTTCTAAGTCATTTCTCTGATAGTTTGAGAAAAGTATTACATTGCATTGAGATTTTCAGCTTAAGAACTATTTCTGACGAGTCAAGTGGCTATTCACTTAAATTCAACAAAGAGCTGTCTACTGATTCTAGAGTGTAAACTAGCACATCATGATGAATATAACTTTTTGTTTCTCCCAACATTTATTATAAGTAAGCCTTAAACTTAAGATGTTTTAACTGTGTTTTAACAATGTCAAGAAGTACAAAGATATCAATCATTTAGTGTTCCTGTGTAATGCTATTTGTAAATCAACCAATGCACAACTTGACAAAGAAGTTCTTCTGTTGTTGTAGAAGTCAAGAGGTTCAATAACACTCCTATGCCTAGGTCTGACAAGCACATTATTCTTTAAGGATATACCTATGCTCTTAATCATTTCAAATATATGCAGTGCTAGAGCTTATTCCAGAATGAACATGTATATGAATATGAAATTTAATACAAATTCAGCTTGAGTGAAGTCCAGATTGTGTTATAACATTTCTATCAAAAACTTGTATATTATAAAACCTCTCTGGTCTACCTCATCTAACTGATTATGTTTAATCAATAGATACTCAGCATCTCCAAGTAATTGAATTCTTGATGCCGATATGGAAGTATACTTAGATATTTATTGAAGAATTCTTACCATTATCTTATCTGATCCTAAAATATAGTGAAAGAAATAAATGAATAGAAAAGTAATCAGTGGAGAGAAAAATAATCAATGATTGAACAAATAAAAGAATGAAATGTAGAGCACCACTGATTTATACTGAACATTTTTCATCCAGCCTATTTCTACATGACTCTGATAAATGTATTAACAGAGTTATGAATGATGACTTAAATCCATCTTAAAATGTTCAAATAGAAAATTGTGTATTTATAAACTAAGTTTACTACACTAAAGGTATATGAAAATTGTCCTATAATCCTTGATTACTAATCAGAAATAGTTTCAAAGATCTTTTCAATATACTCTTATTTTTCTTTTCAAAATGGCTATGTGCATTTAGGTTTTAATTACAAAATTCTTAGATGACATATCAGTTATATATCTAGTATTTTCAGTATACACGTTATTAAATTTATTTTTCCCAGGAAACAGATTTGCTTTTAACTCAGACAGGTTTAAAGAATAAATGTAGGGGTGCCTACTTGGCTCAGTTGGTGGAGCATGCCACTCTTGATCTTGGGGTCCCGAGTTCAAGCCCCACATTGGTTGTAGAGATTAAATAAATTTATAAATCTTAAAAAAAATAAATCTAAAGGAGAACTATTACCATAAGAATCTTATTTACTCAAGTGAATTATCAGATTTTAATAATAATTTTCTGAGAATAAAAGTTTTAAAAAGAGCAAAATTGACTATCAATTTTGTATCTGTAAAAGCTGATAGTTTAAGCAGAAAAATATTGAAAGGTTTTAGATTTTTTTAAATTTTCAACACATGCCAGATTCTAATAGGGCTATTATCTCTAGACAGGAAAAAAATGCTTTCAGGAGAGAATAAAATTTGAAAAATTGTTTATTCCAATTGCATAGATATAGTCACCCCTAACTTTCACCAGATACATAAACATAGACAGCTTGCTTCACTTTTCTAACCTCCAGTTCCTTTTTCATGTGTAATTGGGCATGATATTCACCTTAAAAAATGAGGATTGAATTTAATAATGTGTTTAAAGTACCTAGCATAAAGCCTGGGATATTGTAAGCTCTCAATAAGTGTTAATAACTGTAAGAGTAGAGTAAAATTGTTTTCTCCCTAATTAGGGTCATAGGCTCTTTATCATCAAAGATACATTTGATTTTTAAAAAGTTGAGCTATTTTTCTGTAGTATATCAACAGATTCATGTTGACCACTATAAATAAAATGTTCACAGGATGATTTATCCCCAAGAGAATCATTAAAACCATCTTTTAAAATCACATCATATTGATTTTTGTGGGTAAAATTTATAGTTGACTCAAGGGAAATATAAAATATTTTAATTCAGGCACAAATGTTAAACTAAAATAAGCAGGTATCTTTAGTCCTACAAATAAAATATCCTCTATGATACTTTTTAATACTGCATATGGTATGACCACTGGGTTTATTAGGTGGTAGTTTAATATGTTCTCATAGTTGGGCTGTCAGTGTATAGACAGGTGAGTTTCCTACTAGTGCTGGATACCTCCTATATGATTGTAAGTCACCTCAAAAAGAGATTTATGGGGTGCCTGGGTGGCTCAGTGGGTTAAAAAGAGATTTATGCTGCCTTGGAAACTGCATCTAGAAAACCAAATCAATGGCTTAGAGAGAGGTTTTAGATTCTTAGGCCAAAATTTAACAATTTCTCTATCACAGTTTATCTAATGAAGTAAAATAGGAAACAGCTTGTAGACCAGTAAGTATATATTACTTTCTTTGTCTGTTTCCACTTTGGTTACTCATTTTTTAATTCTGGTGGAGTTTCTTCAAGAAATCCCACCTTCCCTTAACTGTGCTGCAAAGCAAATAGGGAAGGCCATCTAGGTTTGGGTTAATATATGACAGAAGGGGAGTGTAACTCAGACCAGCAGGAGAGTGACAGCAAAGATTCACTAAAAATACTTTGTACTTCAAAAAACAAGTTTAATTTCTGTGAGAAATACTGAATGAATGTGGAAATTCTGCAGCTCTCCTACTAGTTTCACCAAAGACTCCACATGTCAATATTTTATTATAAGTCTATTATCAGTGGATCTCCCAGGTCATATAACCACAGGTCTGTGGCAGATTACAATACTCCATACAGCCTGGACTTTTTCTAAGGACCTCTCCTGCTCTGGCTCTAGATTGCAACTAGCAGCCTCATTACTGGGATGGAGCAGAGCAATATTATCTAGAGCAGTATATGAAGATTCCAAGTTAAATGAGTCACCAAGAACTTTATCTCTCACTGAATTGTATGGATGCAAGTTGTCACAACTTATTCATTATCACAGAGGGGTGTTCCCACATATGTCAGATGATTACATCTTTAAAATCTTTAAAAGTTTTAAGATCTTTAATACAGCAGGTATCTGAATGTTCATATGTCTGTCCCACCTTCTTGCCAGCATGTCTTCCAAAATATATAGAGCAACTTTTAGATTACTGACCACCAAGTCAATTAACATGATATTGTCAGTTAACCAGTGTGATGTTCTGCAGGATATAAAAATCAATCAATCAATAAATCACCCATAGACTATAATGTAACAGAGAACAGAAGAGTTAACATAACATCAGGCAGCAGAATAAATATGCACTGCTGTTTTTCAATCGTTCTTGTTTTTGTCTAAATACACTTTGCTACTAAATAGCAATATTAAAAATATATTCAATATTTTAATATCATCACATTAGTCCTTTATTTTTCATAATTTTCTCCTTTACCTTTTGAATTTTATTTACATTTTAACTCCTCTATTGTACATTATTTTTAAATGTATTCAATAACCAACAAACTCCTCCATAACACATATTCTGAAAAATGAAAATGTCAGAATTCTTATTATAACTCTTATGTTCCCAGCCCTTCCAGTATTTTAATTGGTTATTTTTATTTTTACTTAGATCTGATGATCATAATAGACCTAAAAGACCTCTTCTCTAAAAGAAAGTCAAATAACATACTTGAGTCACTTAGTCAAAGTGACTAAAAAGCTGTACTGGGAATACAAAGAAATAACATTTAATTCAGTATTCCAGACTAAAACTATAGAATGTCTCCAGTATAATATGATTCCAGAGTGCAGTTTTCATCAAAATATCACTTAAAGTTTATTTTAAGTATTAAGTTGTGACTTTTTTAGCAAGGCAATTACAGGAGTAGCTCTACAAACAAAACAGGCAAGATAATCAAAACACTGTGTTAAATATTGAGTCATAGACATTACCACATAATACCAGGTCCTATTTTTTTTAAGTAACGATCTTCTGGGGTGCCTGGGTGGCTCAGTGGGTTAAAGCCTCTGCCTTCGGCTCGGTCATGATCCCAGGGCCTTGGGTTCGAGCCCCGCATCGGGCTCTCTGCTCAGCAAGGAGCCTGCTTCCTCCTCTCTCTCTGCCTACTCGTCATCTCTGTCTGTCGAATAAAAAAAAAGAATCTAAAGTAGTGATCTTCTGCCATGATAAAATACAGAGGGTACGGAAGATAAAGAAGATAAATTAACAGAATAGGTAGAATCTCTGGAGGGAAACGAGTTAAATTCTTATTGTAGCAAATATGAGAGGAAATTACGTAGGAATATATAGGATTCCTGAATACATAGAATTATAAACATTATAAATTGAATATTAAGATTTTTAAAATATGACTATATTTAATGTAAAGATATATAATGCGGGGCGCCTGGGTGGTTCAGTGGATTAAAGCCTCTGCCTTCAGCTCAGGTCATGATCCTGGGGGCCTGGGATCAAGCCCCGCATCAGGCTCTCTGCTCAGCGGGGAGCCTGCTTCCCCCTCTCTCTGTCTCAGCCTGCCTCTCTGCCTACTTGTGATCTCTGTCAAATAAATAAATAAATAAAACCATTAAAAAATTTTTAAAAAATTAAATAAAAGTTATATAATGCAAAGATGTATAAATGTAGCAAGATGATATAAAACATAGACTTGGGAATTGATTCTACGCAAAAACACCTTATTTATTTATTTGATAGAGATCAAATGTAGACAGAGAGGCAGGAAGGGCGGATGGGGAAGCAGACTTCCTGCTGAGCAGAGAGCTCTAACCTAGGACCCTGAGATCATGACCTGAACCGAAGGCAGAGGCTCAAACCACTGAGTCACCTAGAGGCCCCCTATTCTACAGCAAAAACACTTTAAAAATACATCAGCAATATGGAAATTGTGAGGTATATATTTTTTAAATTAATTTATTTATTTTTATTTCTTTTCAGCATAACAGCATTCATTGTTTTTGCATCACACCCAGTGCTCCATGCAATACGTGCCCTCCCTAAAACCCACCACCAGGCTCCCCTAACCTCCCACCCCATGCCCCTTTAAAACCCCTCAGGTTGTTTTTCAGAGTCCATAGTCTCTCATGGTTCACCTCCCCTTCCAATTTCCCTCAAATCCCTTTTCCTCTCCATCGCCCCATGTCCTCCATGTTATTTGTTATGCTCCACAAATAAGTGAAACCATATGATAATTGACTCTCTCTGCTTGACTTATTTCACTCAGCATAATCTCTTCCAGTCCTGTCCATGTTGCTACAAAAGTTGGGTATTCATCCTTTCAGATGGAGGCATAATACTCCATAGTGTATATGGACCACATCTTCCTTATCCATTCGTCCGTGGAAGGGCATCTTGGTTCTTTCCACGGTTTGGTGACCGTGGCCATTGCTGCTATAAACATTGGGACTTCTTTTCACTACATCTGTATCTTTGGGGTAAATACCCAGTAGTGCAATTGCAGGATCATAGGGAAGCTCTATTTTTAATTTCTTGAGGAATCTCCACACTGTTCTCCAAAGTGGCTGCACCAACTTGCATTCCCACCAACAGAGTAAGAGGGTTCCCCTTTCTCCACATCCTCTCCAACACACGTTGTTTCCTGTCTTGCTAATTTTGGCCATTCTAACTGCTGTGAGGTGGTATCTCAATGTGGTTTTAATTTGAATCTCCCTAATGGCTAGTGATGATGAACACTTTTTCATGTGTCTGATAGCCATTTGTATGTCTTTATTGGAGAAGTGTCTGTTCATATCTTCTGCCCATTTTTTGACTTGATTATCTGTTTTGTATGTGTTGAGTTTGAGAAGTTCTTTATAGATCCTGAATATCAACCTTTTGTCTGTAGTGTCATTTGCAAATATCTTCTCCCATTCTGTGGGTTGCCTCTTTGTTTTGTTGACTGTTTCCTTTGCTGTGCAGAAGCTTTTGATCTTAATGAAGTCCCAAAAGTTCATTTTCGCTTTAGTTTCCTTTGCCTTTGGAGACATATCTTGAAAGAAGTTGCTTTGGCTGGTATGAAAGAGGTTATTGCCTATGATCTCCTCTAGGATTCTGATGGATTCCTGTCTCACATTGAGGTCCATTATCCATTTCAAGTTTATGTTTATGTACGGTGTAAGAGAATGGTCGAGTTTCATTCTTCAACATACAGCTGTCCAATTTTCCCAGCACCATTTATAGAAGAGACTGTCTTTTTTCCACTGTATATTTTTTCCTTCTTTGTCGAAGATTATTTGACCATACAGCTGAGGGTCCATATCTGGGCTCTCTACTCTGTTCCACTGGTCAATGTGTCTGTTTTAATGCTAGTACCATGCTGTCTTGGTGATCACAGCTTTGTAGTAAAGCTTGAAATCAGGTAACATGATGCCGCCAGTTTTATTTTTGTTTTTCAACATTTCCTTAGCAATTCAGGGTCTCTTCTGATTCCATACAAAATTTAGGATTATTTGCTCCAGCTCTTTGAAAAATACCGGTGGAATTTTGATCGGAATGGCATTAAAAGTATAGATTGCTCTAGGCAGTATAGACATTTTAACAATGTTTGTTCTTCCAATCCAAGAGCATGGAATGGTCTTCCATCTTTGTGTGTCTTCTTCAATTTCATTCATGAGTGTTCTGTAGTTCCTAGAGTACAGATCCTTTACCTCTTTGGTTAGGTTTATTTCCAGGTATTTTATGGTTCTTGGTGCTATAGTAAATAGAATCGATTCTCTAATTTCCCTTTCTGTATTTTCATTGTTAGTGTATAAGAAAGCGACTGATTTCTGTACATTGACTTTGTATCCTACCACGTTACTGAATTGCTTTTTGAGTTCTAGTAGTTTGGGGGTGGAGTCTTCTGGGTTTTCCGTATAAAGAATCATGTCATCTGCAAAGAGAGAGAGTTTGACTTCTTCATTGCCAACTTGGATACCTTTTATTTCTCTTTTTTGTCTGATTGCTGTTTCTAGGACTTCTAATACTATGTTGAACAAGAGTGGTGAGAGTGGGCATCCTTGTCATGTTCCTGATCTCAACGGGAAGGCTGTGAGCTTCTTCCCATTGAGGATGATGTTTGCTGTGGGTCTTTCATAGATAGATTTTATGAAGTTCAGAAATGTTCCCTCTATCCCTATACTTTGAAGCATTTTAATCAGGAATGGATGCTGGATTTTGTCAAATGCTTTTTCTGCATCAATTGAGAGGACCATATGGTTCTTCTCTTTTCTCTTATTGATTTGTTCTATCACATTGATTGATTTGCGAATGTTGAACCATCCTTGTAACCCAGGGATGAATCCCACTTGGTCATGGTGGATAATCTTTTTAATGTGCTGTTGGATCCTGTTTGCTAGGATCTTGTTGAGAATCTTAGCATCCATATTCATCAGTGATATTGGTCTGAAATTCTCCTTTCTGGTGTGGTCTTTGCCTGGTTTGGGGATCAGGGTAATGCTGGCTTCATAAAAAGAGTCTGGAAGTTTTCATTCTGCTTCAGGTTTTTGCCACAGCTTCAGGAGAATATGTGTTATTTCTTCTTTGAAAGTTTGGTAGAATTCCACAGGGAATCTGTCAGGTCCTGAGCTCTTGTTTTTTGGGAGGTTTTTGATCACGGATTCAATCTTGTTACTAGATATCAGTCTATTCAGTTTGTCAATTTCTTCCTGGTTCGATTTTAGGAGTTTATAGTTTTCCAGGAATGCATCCATTTCATCTAGGTTGTTTATCTTATTCGCATATAACTGTTGATAATAAGTTCCGATGATTGTTTCTA